>JALPMN010000493.1:0-11892 GCA_024243835.1 Enteropsectra breve | reverse complement strand
GCATCTGCATCATCCTTGACAAAATCAACCACAAAACCAACACGGTCGAAGCGCCCTGAGCGCCCGATGCGGTGGATGTAGCACTCCTTGAGCGACTCCTCGCTGTGGCTGGGAAGATCATAATTGATAATAAGATTTACCTGAGGGATATCCATTCCACGCGAAAACACATCGGTAGAAACAAGGATCTTTGTCTTTGCGTTGTAAAAAAGACTGTAGGATTCGTCTCGCTCCTCAATGGACATTCCGCCGTGTATTTTGCTTACTGAAAATCCGTCTTTTACCAGCGCTTCTGCAATGCTGTCAACCCCGTGCTTAGTCCCAACAAAAATAATCGTCTGGGCAATCGTGAGATACGTGAAGAAATCCTTGAGTGCTGCAACCCTCTTGTTCCCTGGCACCTGTATGTTGTACAGCTGTATTTTGTCAGCCTTCACATTTTTCTCAAAAAACGTGTCACAGTCAGGAACAAGCTTTTTTAGGGCCTTCTGGGAGAATTCAGAATATGTCGCTGAAAAGAATATCTTTTGCGATGCACCCAGTTTTTTCAGAAGGCTGATGGTGTGCATGCTGAAGCTCTGCTGGGAAATGAGAATGTCAGCCTCATCAAAAACAATCATCGAAATATCGTCTTTCTTTATCACCCCGCTGTTTATCAGGCCAAATATCTTTCCAGGGCACCCAACAACAATCTCTTCGTTTATTTCTTCAGAAACAAAGTTGCGCTGTGCAACGCACACAGAAATACCCATCGAGCCGGCTATCTGGAGAACAACCTCCCCCACCTGTGTGTTCAGTTCCCTCGTGGGCGTTAAAATAATTATCTGCGGGCCCTTTCCCTTCTCGGCCTTGTTTAGTGCGCCGAGAGTAAATGCCACGGTTTTTCCCGTTCCGCTCTTTGAGTGAAAGGCAACGCTGTTTCCCTTCAGAATGTGCGGAATGGCGATATTCTGAATTGGCGATGGCTTCTCATAGCTCAGCCGGTAGATGCTCTGGAGAATCTCGTCCTTGAGCCCCATTTCGTCGAAGGTGGTTGTGCATGTCACCTCCGTGCCGCTCTTGAGCTGTATGGAGTAGAGCTCATTTACATTCAGCTCAGAGACTTTGGATGTGTCTTCCTTCAAGCTCACAAGCAGCTCTTTGGTTGCCTCGTATGTTGCAGATTTTGGAGCCTCAGTTTCCATGGGTTAAATAAATAGCAGTATTTTACTAATTGTGATAAAATTTAGAAAACAGTTTATAGACATATTGTTTTAATTCAGTAATTTTATTTTTAAGGTTAAATAGTCTCCTACATAGTTATTTAAACAGCTTCATCATATGCTTTATATTTTCCATCGTTAGCCCCTTCTCTCTGCTCCCCTCTATCATATTAATCACATAGTAAATGCCTTTGTTCTTTACTGTCTCGCACAGGTATTTTAAGAGGTCTGAACTGCCCTCTTCTCCCAGCTTCATCTTCAGTATTTCAAGCAATTCCTCATCACTGTGTTTTTCAAGCACTATCTTTATAAAACTGTTCTTAATATCCTCCACTCCTGTGATCTCGCATTCCTTAATTTCCCCACACAGAATGACATGAGGACACAGTTCTGAGTTTTTAAACTGCACCAAATGCCTAAGCGTCTTTAGAGCAACTGGATATAGCGCTGCATCTTCTTTCAGAAAGTCTAAGTCCTTAACTACCAAAATGCCCCTCTCAAGCTCTGCCTTGGAGCCCCTGCAAAGCTCCCTTACTTTGCTATCAACCTTGTTCTGCACATCTTTGGCCACAAAATAGGACTTATAGAGCGATACCTCCCCTCCATAGTTTATTTCATCATAATTTCCTGGATCATTGATCAGATCTAGTTGATCTAAAGTTAAAATACTCACAACATCCTCCATCTTTATTATTTCTCCCTCGATACTCCCGTTATTTAAAGTAATGTTATTATTACAAGTACTATTATTATTACAAGTAATGTTATTATTCAAAGTATTATTGTTATTATTTAAAGTACTATTGTTATTATTTAAAGTACTATTATTATTCATTGTAAAATTATTATTACAAGTACTGCTATTATTTAAAGTAACATTGTTGGCTATGCCGCAGTTATTCAGTGCACTGCTGCTCAGCTTCGCAATCAGCCCACAGTCTTTGTACACCTTTATTACATCGCCAACCGCTACGCGCTCCCTCTCCAGCTCGTGGCGCATCACAGCCCCTATTTCAAATGCAGACTCCATATCCACGGTCTTCAGCACTATCTTCTCCGGGCTCATGCTCTGCACCTCTCCGGTTGCTATTTTCATCTGCTCTTCCATCGTTATGCGTGTGTTGCTTCTTAGCAGCTTGGCCAGATACTCCTGTATGTTTCCCTTCTCATACTCCTCGATCATCTCGTAGATGCTCACATTGTTGTACCATCTGTTTTCTATTACTCCCTTTATGAAAGAGTTTCTTCCAAAGCCCCCCTTCCTCATTATCTGGACGAACGAGGCTGTTTTGGCTTCCACTGCTCTTTTAAGCAGCTTTGTCTGTGATTCTGAAATGCTGTTGTGGATGTATCTGTTTTCTAGTGCCATTCAGGGCTAAAATATTTTGCGAAAATAGAAGCTCTAAGAAAAAAAACATCACACTGAAAAGCGCAATAAAAAATCATAGCTATTACTATTGTATAATAGAATTATTATAAGTGTAGTAATCTTCACTTATGGTACTTATATTGACAATAGAATTATTATAAGTGTAGTAATTTTCACTCATGATATTTACATTATACAGAGTAGCTTGCCTGAGTTAAATAAACACCTCGTATTTCTTCATACAAAAGACAAATACACGCTGATTCAACAGGATTCTAAGAATAAATTCAAAACTATTTTTAGACAGTATTCTTAAAAAGGTTTTAATGTTAATATTTTTAGACAGTATTCTTAATATGGTTTTAATAGTAATATTTTTAGACAGTATTCTTAGAATAGTTTTAATAGTAATATTTATATATTCTTAATATGGTTCTAATAATAATATTCATCGTATTTAACATTTTGAGTTCTCTTCATTATTATTCTGTCTTTTTTAATTTGAATATTTTCTCCTTCGTCTTTGCATTCATTATAAAGGTGCAGCTCTCATGAATAAACTCCCTTATCACCTTTTTCTCATCATCATCCAGTTTAAACTTCGTTCTCAGCTCCACCAGCAGCTCTTTTATTCCAAGCTGTTTCTTTTCAAATATTCTTCTCAGATACTCCTTGTCCAGCTTTAGGTCTTTCTTTTTTCTCTTCGTAGCGTCCTCATCGTCAGAATCTCGGTCCGCCCCCTTAGTGCCATCCTTGTCCTCGCTGTTTTCTTCGCTTTTGTCCAAATTTTCCACAAGGCTCTGCAGCTCTCTTCCTGATCTTGTTAGTCTCTTCTCCCGCACAACCACAACCGATGCCTCTTCTCCATCGTCATCATCAAATATTTCCTCAAAATCAGGCTGTGCCTCGCTGTTGCTCTCCGTTGAATCGTCAAAATCAATGGCTGCACTGGCATTCAGCTTTCTCTCCAGAATATCCATATTTTTTTCAAGTCCGTCTGCATTAAGTGCCGAGCTGGTTCTTTGCGTAAAGTTGTACCATTTGTCTATGGGCACAACCCGCAGATGGCCGCCCATGTTGATGAATGCAAAATACATGCTGCTGTTGTCCCCCATCTCCTGGTACTTCCCTGCATAGCTCCTTCCCTCGATGTCAGACAGCACCAACGGCTCTTGCTCCACCGCCTTGAGCGCAATGTACTCTTCTGGCTCGTAGTCCACCACCATGCTCTTCTTTTTTCCGTACAGCTGCTCCTCCTCGGCAAGCGGCTCTTCCCTCTCGATGTTCAGTGGAGTTGCCAGGCTTTTCATATTTACATTGCTGAAAATGCATGTCTCCGTGTCCTTGTGAAAAACCAGATCAAGACTCTTAGTCGGCATTTTAAGGGTATTTAAAATATTTTATAGAAGTAACTTACAAAATGAATAATTCTGCTGCAATGATATTTTTAAAACATTCTCATAAACTAGATTTTTATTGATATCAAAGTATACAACATAAAATGACTGAAGATGTCAAAATTGTAATAATAATAAAGAATTTATTCATAGGTCTCTGCTCAAAGTAAAAAAATATAAAAAAACCTCTTCGCTTGTCAAAATTGTAAAAACTGTTTGAAAGCCTATGTAAAGAAAGAATTGAAGTACAAAAAGCATTGTTAATACTTTATATAATCACACTGAAATGTAGCTTTGATTCATTTCGATATGTAACTTTATTTTTGACATAAAACTTTATTTTTTTCAGAGTCTATTTGGCAAATATAAACTTGATTTTGCATCTCTTGCAAATAGGCACAAATTTACAATACACGGTCAGACACACGGGACACACATGGCCAACATCCGTTCGTTTACTGCAGCAGTAGCAAAGCACATCCTTAATGGGATACTCGCTGGGAAAGGAGCCAAGCAGGCTCAGGAAATTCTCGATGGAAAACGTGCTAAAGCAGCTGCCGCCTGTGCCTTCCGCAAGCAGCTCGAGGGAATTGTTGGTTAATTTAGAAAATACATCTATCCGCACCTTATTTTCCGCAGCAAGACTCATGCACTTGGCGTAGTTCAAGAAATGGTCCTTGTTTTCAGACGTCATTGAAAAAATTAATATTCTTTCGGCAGAGCCGTAAAGAGCAAGTCCAACATCCGCGGGTGTGACTGAGAGCTTTCTTCCTGATTTGGAAAGCTCAATAACTGTTTCAAGATCATTATCAGAGCTGCTATCATGTATTATTTTGAGCGAGTTTATTATTTTAATTCTATTTTCTGGATGGCTCCTCAGAAAAGCATTCATGAATATCCTAAGCGCTGTGAAGGGCTCTTCTTGTTCTGAGCCCCATGCCTCCATGTTGAGATCTAAAGCGATGTAAAGAAGCATTGGAGAAATAGAAAGGGTAAATAAAAATATAAGAATAATATTTTCTTAGAGTTCAAACCTCTAATAAGAAATATGTGTTTTAATATGATTGCGTATATAATCATATAATACTTATTTATAAATTTAATGTTCAGATTATATGCTTGTATGATTTTCTTAGAATAAATGTGCCATAGATATTATATCTTCTCATTTATAAGTTTAGTAGCCTGTGTATTCTTTGAGTCAGCTTTTTCTTAGAGTAAATGAGCCATAATTATTATATCTTCTCAGTTCTACGTTTAGTAGCATTGTATTCTTTGAATCAGCTATTTATAATGGCATGAAAACATATTTTTTTATTTCTCTTTTATGCATGCCATGGAGTTGACTATATCGGCTGAAAACACACAGCTCCTGGACAAAATTTTAAGAATAGTGAAAGCAGAGCACGTGCTGATAGACAGCAGGGCAGGAATCGTATTTAGGGCCGTGTCAGATGATTTCTCGCAGATGCTGGTTGCAAGGCTCGGTGAGTCTTTCTTTGTGGAATGCAAAACAGGCAATAAGCTTATTGCTGTTCCTCTGCAAAAGCTATTTGTCAAAAATATGGAAAATCTGAGGATCTGCTCAGTAAGTGAAAAATCGCTGTTTGAATACCAGATGGAGGGAATGAACTACTGCAAATGGGTGTATAATGCAGAGCCGGAGGAGTATGAGATTGATTTTATGCAGGAAGGCATCCTCAAACTGGACATAAGCGAGCTCAGGGCCACGATAATGAAAATAAAGGATAAAAATATAAAAATAAGAATCAAAAATGGAGTTAAAATCAGTGCAAAGGGTGTTGTGGTGGAAATTGATGAGGATACCGCTGATGAAGACTTTGCGATGAGCCTTGATTTAGACGCATTGAAAAATATCCTGTATTTTACAGAAGGCTTTGAAGAAGGAGTTATGGCATACTCAAAGAGGGATGAGGCCATTAACCTTATTTTTAGAACATGCGATGTGCAGCTGAGTGTATTTCTGACGATAACCAAAGAATAGACTGTGTAACAAATACATAATTCTAAAGCATATAAAGAATAATGTTTTTTAAGTAAATATATTTCAAATCGCTGTGGAACAATTAGAGAACAGGCCGTGATGCTTAAGCTATTGCAATTAATGAATAAGCAAAGATATTTATGAAAGTAAACTATGAAAGATAATGGTGAAAGAAATAATGAAAGATAATGATGAAAGTAAACTATGAATGATATTTATGAAAGTAAACTATGAATGATAATGATGAAAGATAATAATGATTTAAAATAGTGTTTATTTAATAGTAAGACACTTTTATTCTTTGTTCACGCTCATAAAGCACATAAAGAAGCTTCTTAGTGCTATCAGCAAACAAAGTCTCCATCTTAGTGGAAATATCTGTATCTTCTTCATCAAAGCTCATTACTTCCCAGCCAGACATGCAATTGTCACTGGCATATAAAATAGACTTCAAATTGTAAGCAACATATTTAGGTCTTCTCGTGTTCTCAACATACTGTTTGTGTGCGAAATCCTCTTGAAAGATACGGGTAATCTGCTTTGGATCGCTTCTCATTCCGCCATTGAAGACAACAAATTGCGGCAAAAGGAGGGTTTTTACTATTTTACTTCCCTCAACCAGATTATTTTTCATATTCTCATATTGCCTTTTAAGATGTGCAGAGCGCTTTATGGCCTCATCTACCAGTTGTTCTTGATTGAAATTTCCATACTTGTTATAATCATCAGGGGCATTAAGGCACGGAAGGAATTCATAAATACTGGCTGAAGCAGATTTTTCCTTATCGTTCATAAGTAAAATATTGCACTGTGTTCCAGATATTCTTTGACTACCCATGCCCTGCTGCAGAAGATCAAATACTCTAAGTGGGAGAGCTTGCATGTATTCATCTTTTTCAAACTTGGTATCCTTAAAGAGGGTATCGTACAGCTCATCAAGGCTCTTGCTACAGACTCCATCCATAAGGCACTTGTCATCAACGATGCGCTCAAGGTTTTCATGCAGCCAAGAGTATCTATCAGAAGATTGCCTTTTAAATTTATCCAATAAGGTCTTGGAGCTCAGGAGAAATTTGAGAGAGGCACCAATGTTTTTGTGTGTTTCTCTTTGGGGAGTGAGTGTGGGATTGGCTGTCTGCGGTGAAACGTCGGAAGACATTGCTACTTGGCTTACTAAACTCCAGGTGCACAATAGGTACTTGGCTCCGCCTAACATAATTCTTTAGTTTTTTTTCAGTTTTATGTTAAAATTTTTGATTTTAATAAGCAATTAATTGATAAGTAAATGATAAAATAAATACATAGAACTTTACCTAGTCATAATATAGGGATTGTATCTTAAATCATTCATTGGCCATCTTGTGTTCAAGTATATTATGATAACAATCAGGTCAGCATGAGTCGAATATCAGGTAATATGAATTCAAATTAAAAATTGATTACAAACATATTAAATTGCGCAGGTTTATGTGAGTGCTATTGTACGGTATCTATGAGCATAGAAGTAAAAGTAGCAGAACAAGGTTACGTATTATTTGGCTCACCACCCAATGAGGAGAGTGAATTATTTTGGAAAATGAAGACTTATTTGCCTGTCAGCAGATTTACTTTTAAATTTATAACAGTGAAAGTTGCAAAAAAATTAATTTTTTCACAATGATGGTAACACATAGGTTTAACACCAGTTGAGATTGGCTTTCAATCTTCTCAGGTAAATTAACTTCAAAGAATGCTTACATTTTAAAATAGCATGTTATAGTATTTTTCTCATAATCTTGGCAAAACAGCCAATTCAACTTCATTAAATGAAATGATGACTGATATCTAGGCTACTTCTGGCTAAATATTCTTAGTCAATTGATTAGGGATAAAGGTAAACCTCGCATAATACGGTTGATAAGGCCCTAAAATCATCGAGTGTTATCAGAATTTACGTCCGGTTAAAAATGGAAGTTAGATTTCAAAACTATTGAATTCAATGGTTTACAACATTTTCATGCAGATCATCAAGTTAGCGCCCGAAGTCGTCACGTAAACATTCTAGTTTGTTCAAGAATGTTTTCGAAAAAGGTTGAGGTATTTTTTGCTTTAAAAAATTTCATTAAGCAACAAAATATTACATTTAGCAACAAAACTTTACAGTTAGCACAAAACATTAATAAAGCAACAAAATGTTCAACATAACAACAAAATGTTCAACATAACAACAAAAACTACCGTGTTTCGCATAATAGAAGCCCTCCCGGGCTTCTATTAGATTTTAAACGCTGACCTAGGAAATATAAGCCCTCCCCCCTACCGAAAAAATCTAACGTCATTTATAAAAAATAAAATTTTATCCTTAATTTACTTTATGGTGGCTAGAAAATGTTACAGTTTGATTTTAAAAAGAAAATATGTGCAGAAGTTGACTTAGATTCTCATTCAAAGGTCTGTCAAATATATGGGCTAGATGAAAGGATGATCCGGCGATGGAAGTCTGAAATAAAAGAAAATCACTACTAAGAATGCCCGGGAACAGCGAAAAGGCTTAAAGGGGCAGGAAGAAAACTAGTGATTGAAGAACTGGAAGATGTGATATTTCAGTGGATCTGTGATAGAAGGTCTAGATCTCTTGTAGTGCGAAGAAAAGACATTATCGCTTTTGCACTAACTCAGCATTCGGTAAGTAGTGAGGGTGGTTCAATGATTTCATTTAAAGCGTCAAATAATTGGCTATCAGGCTTTATGAAACGCCACAACTTATCACTGAGAATATCCACAACCCTTTTTAAGATACCTGATTCAGAAATCGTTGCTAAAGCAGTTTTATTTAAGCAATTCATCGTCAATATAAGCATCAACAGGTACGATCCAGAATTCGTTATAGCCATGGATGAGACTGCAGTGTATTTTGGTGAGGAAACTCAAACAACTGTAGATGCTAGGGGCTCTACATCTATTAGAGTCCCTTCTACGGGATATGAAAATTAGAGGGTTACATGCATTCTTGCTATCAAGAGAAATGGCGATAAGATGATGCCATTATTAATAACAAAAGGTAAAAGAGACTCAGTTCTAATATCCAATGGAATAATGATTCTTGAAACAGAAAAAGCTTGGTGCACACAGGAAGCTATATACCGTTGGATTGAGAGGGCATTACCTCGTGTTTTAATGACAAACAAGCGTGGACTTCTGGTTTGGGATAGTGATAGTACTCACAGAGCAACAGCAATGAAAAGATATACGGCTTTAAGAAGAATTGGTCAAGTAATGATACCATATGGAACAACTGCCTATCTGCAAAGTCTTGATATTGCAATCAACAAGCCATTTAAAGATTATTTAAGAGAAGAAACCAATGAATTTATTGAATTTAGACAAGAAAGAAACGCAAGAGGAAATTTGATAAAGCCTAAAATCGATGAGGTCAGCAACTGGGTGAGAAAGGCATGGTCTAAAATAACCCCTGAGATTGTTGCCAATGCCCTTATTTCTGGATATTTATTTCCAAATCAGTCCTTTGAAGAAGCGGCTATAAATAAGCATGAACGAATAGGCCCTCTTCTAAGAAACGTTAGTGAGACTCAAACCCAAGAAAGTCTCCTAGTAACCGCTGATTATATTGAATCTGATGAGTTAGCTATTTTTCAGAAGAATAACAATAAAATATTCAAAAAAACCCATATTATAAGCCCTCCCGGGCTTCTATTAGTTTTTTTTGGATGGTTGAAAATACAAGCCCGGGCTTTAATTATGCGAAACACGGTAGTACAATCTTCAGTCAAATCGACCTTCGACAGGGATACCACCAGATTGCCATTAGCGAAGAAGCCCAACGTGTATCAGCATTCGTAATACTAAATCGGCACTATGAGTATCTCCGCGTTCCTTTTGGATTGACGAATGCACCGCGTGTGTTTCAGAGAACCATCACTCGAAGTTTGGGTCATCTTATATATGTACGAATTTTTTTAGATGATATTCTGGTCATTTCTCAGTCACAAGATGAGCATCAAGAACATCTAAGAGAAGTTTTAAGATTATTAAAAATACACAATGTAATACTAAATTTTGACAAAAGCCATTTCTTTGAGAGCAATGTCAACTATTTAGGTCATATTATCAACAGCGAAGGAATACGCCCTGATACTAGCCGCATCGAATCATTTCGCCTAGCCTCTGGAACACCACGGACTAAACGCCAATTATTACGTCTCCTTGGATTCATAAATTGGTTCCGGCCGTTTATTAAAAGGCTAAGTGATAGAATACTTCCATTGACACGCCAAACAAAAAAGAAATTCCTTTTAATTGGACTGAGACAGAACAAAAAATAGTTAATAGTATTTTTGAGGATATAAAGCAGCAAGTATTACTGGCAACGCCAGATCCAAATCAAACATTTTCCATCGATACAGATGCTTCTGACGAGGCTCTTGGCGCTACTTTATATCAGCAAGGAAAGGTGATAGGGTTCTTTAGCAAAACACTCACCAGGTCACAAAAAAATTATACGACCACTGAAAAAGAGCTACTGGCGATCATCGAGGCAGTCAAATATTTTAAGAGATCATCTTTAATGCTCAGATTACAGTACACACTGACCACATAAATTTGCTATCCTCTACTGAGCTTACCTCGAACAGGGCTCAGCGTTGGACATTAGTCCTAGCAGAATACGACATCCTGATGAAATACAAGCCTGGTTCCGAAAACTCAGATGCAGATGTTTTATCTCGATGCTGCTTTATTCAAAGGGGAGAGAAAAAAGAGACAGTTCTTAAACAGTTCGACCATTTAATCAAGGAAAATTATGAGAAATTAGCACATCCAGGCTGCCAAGCACTTTAACGCTTGCTTCGTCACAAGATTCTAGCGCATGGGCTACTACAAAAATGTAAAGAGATCACACGTTCCTGTCAACAGTGTCAGAGATATAAAATAGCAAAGTGTAACTATGGGGCCCTAGCAGGTGATATTACGTCTACAGTCCCATTTGAAGACATTTCTAGCGACATACTGGGACCAATATCAACTTCTGAATTTCCTGGACAGCATTCACACTCAAAATTCTGGATATTAACGATCACCGACCGTTGCACGCGTTGGACAAGACTCTTTTGCATCTATACAATCACACCAGAAGAAGTAATAAAAGCCTTAACAAAATGGATTAGTGAACATCAAGAGCCAAAAACATTCTTAACCGATCAAGGCAGGCAATTTATATCTCAAGGCGTTCTAAAGTTCCTTCAAGATCATAGCATACGGCCACTTACCTGTTCAGCGTACAGTCCGCAGAATAATGGTATATCAGAGCGCATAAATCAGCCAATAATGTTTGTGCTACGACATTTCAAAAATTTAGGAATTACACGAGCAATTCAATTAGCCGAAAGCCGTCTTCAACATGCATGGCATCGCGCACTCGGATGCTCACCATTAGAGCTAATTCAGGAGCATGGTACATCTATGAGTATGCCGACCCCACAGCGTCTTCTTCTCTCACGAGCCATTGACATATCTTTGAAACTTGCTAAGCAGCGCAGAGAAATAGCTAGCCTGCATCGACAGGCGTTATATAAGTTCAAGGTTGGGCTACTGGCATGGCATCGCAGCAATGAACAAGGGAAATGGCACCAAAATGGAATGGCCCAATGAAAATTCAAGCTATCTGCAGTGATCGGAAGACTGTAACTCTGGAAACACCATCCCGCATGATGAGGACAAACATTCGCCAGATTCGTCCACACTAAAAGGGGCAGGATGCGGTGTAACCACCACATCAGGTCATTTATTGTGACCTGATACCGTATTTCTCATATTTAAAGCCCGGGCTTGTATTTAACAAGTCTCAGAAAAAAATCTAATAGAAGCCCGGAGGGCTTATAATATGGTGTTTTTTGAAATTTTTATTGTTCTTCTTCTGAAAAA
>JALPMN010000598.1:0-28028 GCA_024243835.1 Enteropsectra breve | reverse complement strand
CCTAAATTTGAGATATCCTTAATATTCAATCTTGAGCTGATAAAACTGATTTTTCAGATGCGTCATCATCTATTTTTTAAAACAGAGATAAAATTGAACCCAGAACTGCTCTTAGACTTGTTTGACCAATATGAGCTATTGATGCTTGATCCCAATTCTACTGCTGATGTTTTTCTCCGATATGAAGAGGATATGCATGCGCATATAAAAATGAAATGTGACATTGTTTTTGGATTAAACTTATACTACATGCTTCATAAGGAAGACTTGCTGGACAGCTTCAAAGATGAGTTATTTAGCGAGAATAATCAAGTTGCATACGAAACAAAAATGTCTAAGCTGAATAACTTTAAAATATTTAGGCTAAGTGCATCACAGTGGGCTAGATTGAAAGCATTACGTAAAATCCTTAAAAGGGCATTCTTTGGAAAAGACAGTCAAGTTTTACCCGAAGATCAATTTATTGATCTGCTGATACAATATAAAAGCTTAAGTTTCATAACCCCGCTCTTTCGTATTATTATAATAGACCATGACATAGATAAGAGGCCTTGTTTCATAAAATTCAATGAGGTGATCAGCGAATTAAGATACACGAACATAAAAAATGATCAGATATTCCTTTCTTACTCGCAAGATAACAACTCATATAATAGTATAGATTTTCTAAACATATTTAATGAAGGAAACGGCAGCTTTAAAAATTCAGCAAGTTTCGAAGTCTTTGTTACAGAAGAACGAATAGAGGGTTTAAATGCAATGATTTCTGCCATAATACATTTCCTTCCTAGCATAAAAACACTTTCTGTATCAACGACATCTAAATCAAAGTATAATTTAGTATATGAAGATAACTACACATGCTTTGATATGTTCATAGAAAGCCTTGTGTCGAAAAACCATGATTCGTTGAAACACTTGAACGGATTTGAAATGCACGGCTTCAACAGACTGTCCCTACGAACTCTTTTGCACCTGAAACAGTACAATCTTGAGAAGCTCGGCGTGCGGGGTCTTTTCTCATGTGTGGACAAGCTCTATCTGTATATACTACTCAGAGAAGAAACTGGTGAAACTCTAAAAAAATTATACGAAATTTACAGAATAAAAAATACCTTAAATATCGTAAAAGAATCTGAGTTTACAAAGTATAACAACTTACGGAACTCTGTTACACATCTTACGTGTACTGAAGACGTCTTACGAAATACCATGAAATATTGCATTGTTGAAAATATACAATCTGCATCAGTCCATTTGCATAATTATAATAGTAGCTATGGCCTTTATCAGGAAGAAAAAAAGATTATCAAAGAGCTTAATCTATATAAAAAGAACTGTGTGAATTTAAAGGAAACCCCGATGCCTCTACAAAAATTAGAGGTTTTTGCTGAGCAAGATTACATGGAAAGTTTTTGTATTAAGTCGAAAAAATTTTACCCAGAAATTTATAAAAGTGTTCTATTAATGAGAATGGAAATCTATCAGGAAAACAATTTATACGATAAGATAATAGAAAATCAGAGATGTATTTATAGTGTATCTGAGCTTGTAGTGCCAAACACATTTTTTTACGAAAGACCTGTTGATTTAATGCCTGCTATTAGACGTTTGGTGAATTTCAGGACCAGCTATGAAGTATCAGTTACTTGCGATGAAATGAAGGGGCCAGAGATTTTAATTAATGGTTTTGATAGGTTAATAATGGAAGAAAAAACATTAATTCTTCGCTACTCAACAAACCCATTCGTAGATAGCAGTACACTTCACAGCTTAGAACATATTGATAGTAATCTGTTAGAAGGCATTTATCTTATATATCAAAAATATTTCCGTATCAGTGAAACCGCAAAGTTAAAAATAGTGTTCTGCTCACGTAGACTCAAGAACAGTGAAACAGAAAAAATAAGAAAACAAGTATTAGAATATATTATTGTAACTCAGCGTCGCAAAAATCTGGTGCCTTGTGTTATGAGTGCTTTAAACAAAAAGATTCATTTTGAAAGAGAAGGCAAACTTTCAGATGAAAATGATGATTAAAGATCATGGTCATATATATTTTCTTTATAGATTTTTTAAAATTAATGTTGATCTATTATGTTAATAATGAAGCAGTTGTGAAATATATATCAAAAAGGCATTTTTCATATGATGATAAAGTGCTAATTAAAGTTTTCATCTTGTTTTACTTAAAACAACAACATTCAATGAATACATTCCCATCTATAGCATGCTTGGCATAATTTAATCACGTTTCTTTTTATCCTCAATTGGCTAAGTATTCTTGCGCTTCTTCAAAAGAATCGCTAAAAACTAGGCTTAATTGGCTCAAAAAATTTCTTCTACACCAAATCTCTTCTATTTTCAAACTGCTTGGGGTATCCTTCCTTGGCTTATACACTGTATTTTTCCCTACATCAGCTCTTTTTATTGTTGGTCGCTTACCCAACCAAAGAATCGCTTGTATACTAATCTTTTTATTATTGAAGCCTAAAAAAGGCCTTAAATTCCTAAACCAAGTATTGCTTAGAAGATCTTATAATGAAATTGTATTGATAATGTTAATCATGTATTATCGTTCAAAATGGAGATACTCCTCTTCTTGGCTGCTAGAAACTTTTACTTGCTTATTTCATTATTCCTCGGAGATGTGCCAATAAAAAAAGATATGAAGTCTGAATACCTAATTTTGTGTTTATATACAAAAATTGCTTTATGAAAGGAGATTTCTGTTTTAATGGCCAATAAGCAAAATCTAATAGAAAATGGACTTTTTTCATTTTAGCCCAGGCCCCTTTTAGATTTCTATAGTTGGATATCACTAGAAATTTGCCATAGACTTCAATTATAGAGTATTTTCCTTGGGTAGAGCTGGCCTCCCATAAGAAAGACTATTATTAAAACTCATCATTTATTTTAAATATTTTTCTTCCTAATTTCATCTTTTTGGCCAATAGACATTGAGGACGAATAGAAAATAAGGCCTCCTGTAAAATCTATCAATCATCATTTATCTTAAGGGGTTATATTCCCCTTTATATCGCAACTCAAGGGCGAAAGATTCTATATAAGTATTCTGATTAATAAGTATATCAGTAATAATAAATAGATAAAAAGTTCAAGCCAATATTTGTTTAATTATGAAATAAAATCAACAAGAAATTTTGGGCCATAAAATAAAACATAGTTATTTGCCATCAAAATATTTTAAAATTTTGATCCCATGAATCTTAAAGAATTAGTGACATGTTTATTGAATGAAAACTTTCAAGTATTAGAGCCGAACAGTGCAATATTAAGCAAGATGACAGTAGAAGTAAGCCAAAAAAATGCATCTCCAACTGTTTTATCCCTAGCTGAGCTGTTTACATCTGAAATATTAAGATCAATATTCTGCAAGCATAGCAATGAGGATTACATAAAGTGTTTTAATAGGAATCCTAAGAATCAGAATGATCTCAATAAAATAAGTTTAGCCGCTAACCAAGTCCAAAAATCAAAGCCTGGGGCCACCCAATTAGAGCTGCGCTGCAAACTTGCCGACCTGTACCTTGAGGCTTTAGAAACGGTTCCATACGAGTTAGCCATAACTCCAGATGATTTTTTGTTGAAAGTAGAAGAGTGCATAAAAGAAAAATGTAAAGATTACGTAATAGACAAACCAGAAGAGTATCGTATATTTAAAACCAAGGAATACATAACCAAAATATCTGAAGATTTCCTGAATGGAAAGTGTAAAAAGCACTTGAAATCTAATGATGGAGATCTTCTTTCAGAAATAAGGTCTGATATTATTCCTAAATTGGAATTATCTCCAGAATTCAATCTTGAGCTGATAAAACTGATATTCCAGATGCGCCATCACCTATTTTTTGAAACAGACGTCATATTGAGCCCCGAATTGCTTATAGACTTGTTTGACCATTATGAAGCACTGATATTTGATCCTAATTTAACTGCTGATATTTTCTTTAAATATCGTGTGAATGGTCATGTGCACATAAAAATGAAGTGCAGCATGGTTTTTGGATTAAATTTATACTACATGCTTCATAAGAAAGACCTGCTGGACAGCTTCAAAGACGTGCTATTCAGCAAGGATAAGCAAGTTGCACACGAAACAAAAATGTTTAATCTAAATATATTTGAATTCTTTCGACTAAGTGCAGAGCAGCGGGCACGATTGAAAGCATTACGTAAAAACATCAAAAGGGCATTCTTTGGAAAAGATAGTCAAGTTTTGTCTGTGGATAAATTTAAAGATCTGCTGGCGCAATATAAAAGTGTAAGTTTTATAAGCCCGCTCTTTCGTATTGTCATGATATACTACGACAAAAAAAACAAGCCTCGTTTCATAAGATTAAACAATGCTTTAACCAGTATGAGGTACAACTACATAAATGAAGATCAGATATGCCTATCTAATTCCCCATATACAAAATTATTTAGTAATGTGCCTTTTCTTAGCCTATTTAATGAAGGAAACGGCATGTTTAGGAAAGCAATAAAGTTTGAAGTCTTTGTTACAGAAGAACAAACTGAAGGCTTGGATGCGATGCTTTCTGCCATGATACATTTCATTCCTAGCATAAAAACACTTTCTGTATCAACGACATCTATAACAAAGTATAATTTAGTATATGAAGACAACTACACATACTTTGATATGCTCATAGAAAGCCTTGTGTCGAAAAACCAAGATGCGTTGAAACACTTGAACGGATTTGAAATGCACGGCTTCAACAGACTGTCCCTACGAACTCTTTTGCACCTCAAACAGTACAAACTTGAGAAGCTCGGCGTGCGGGGCCTTTTCTCATGTGTGGATGAGCTCTATCTGTATATACTACTTAGAGAAGAAACAAGTAAAACGCTAAAAAAATTACATAAGATCTACGGTACAAAAAATACAATAAAAAAATCTGAATTTACAAAGTATAACAACTTGCGGAACTCTGTTACACATCTGACGTGTACTGAAGACGTCTTGCGAAATACCATGAAATATTGCATTGCTGAAAATATACAATCTGCATCAGTTCATTTGCACAATTACAACAGTGACTATGCCATTTACCCGGTAGAAGAAAGTATTTTGAAAGAGATTCAAACACTAAAAGAGAAAAGTAAGAATCTGAAGGAAACCCCGATGCCTCTACAAAAATTAGAGTTCTTTATAGAGAAAGATTACATGGAACGCCTACGTATTGAGTCAACTAACATTTCTCCCAGTATCAAGGAAAGTATTCTTTTAATGAGAATGCAAAATAACCACAAAAGGAATTTTTACAATGAGATATTAAAAAATGAGACTTGTATTTACAGAGTATCAGAGCTTGTGGTAAAAAACAGCCTAGATCATAGCAGGCCTGATGAAATTATGCTTGCTCTTAGCCATCTGGCAAATTTTAGCACCAGTTATGAAGTGACAGTTACTTCTTTGGAAATTAAAAATCTGCAAAATATTTCCAATTTCTTTAATGGTTTAACATTAGATGAAAAAACATTAATACTACGCTACTCAACAAATCCATTCAAAGATGTTAATAATCAGCTGTTAAATGGTATATATAAGATATATCAACAGATTTTCCGTGACAATGAAACAGCAAAGTTAAAAATAGTGTTTAGCACACTTGAACTCAACAACGGAGATGAGGGAAGAATAAGCAGACTAGCATTTGATTATATTATTATGAAGCAGGCTAGTAATAATCAGGTGCCCTCCAGTGTTGCAACTTTGAACAAAAAGATTCAGTTTGAAATAGAAGGCTGAAGTTTAGACAAACACGATGATTAAACAGCATAGCTAAAGTAATTTTCAATGTAGCTTTAGGCTATATTTATGTTAGTTTATTAGTTTTATATCAAAAATGTCACTTTACATGATGAGGAATGGTGATTAAAAGTCTTCATCTTGCTTTTCCTAAGACAATCACATTCAATAAAAACATTCCCATCTATAAAATGCTTGGCATATTATAACACTTTCATTTTACTTATAATTGGCTAAATATTCTTACTCTACTAAAAAGAATCGCAAAATCTCCTGTCTATGATTTTTTGAACCTCAAAAAACAGATGAAATATAAAAATTAACGGTGAAAATTAATGACGATCTTCATCATGAAATATCATTTTCAAACAGAAATATACCCTTGGTAGGTGCTGTAAAACTCTTAATTCATTTCATTATACCAGTTGAGATTAACCAATAAATAAGGATCAAACATCATATGCCTAAATATGAGTTTGTATACAAGAACTGCTTTTTAGAAAGCAGATTTTTGCTTTAATCGCAAACAATGAAACTTTCAGATCACTGAAATGCTTTTTTGCCGCAAGCTCTTTTAGATATCCATAGTTAAAAATATCTAAAGAGTATCCATAGACTTCTGTTAAAGATTATTCCAAACAAATCATATCGCTGTATTCTTCATCGATTTATAATAGATTTTTGTCACATATATGAAATAAATAGCTATTCGTAACATACCAAACTAATGAAGGTGGCTATTTTGATAGTGATTCCAAAAGTAATGATTTAAGGCTCTTTTTGATATATACTAAAGTTAAGTTACTTTTTAGTTAAATAAACTTTCTAAAGAAAAAGCATATGTTAAAACAAACATTAAAGTGAATTTTCATAATATTCCATCTCAATTACACATATAGGTCTTTCTTCAAGCATAATTATAAAAAACAAAAATCTAAAGACAAATACAGTGACTTTTGGAACCCACTTTAAAAACAAACAGGACTATTTTTCATTCTTTATTCACTCGCTTGCGCAGGAAAGAGGACCTTTACCATTCCGGCATTCACAACTTTACAAAAGTCTTCAATCGCCATTTCGTCAAGGCAAATATCTCCATCGATTCTTAGCACACCGTAGTATTTGTCTTTTGTCACAACATAAAAGTGATTTTCAGCAGTCACGTAAAGATCAAATGGAACATCCAGCATGCACGCGATGGTATCTCTTAGCTTCCAGACTACTGATGCGCGGTTAAGAATTGTCGGGAACAACCTGATTCCTTTTTGCCTAAGATTTATGTATTCGTCTTTCTCAATGACTTTACTAGTTGATACTTTTACTATTGGAATCATAACATTGTTTTTGCATACGCATTTGAATTCAAATACTTTAGAGGCATCAACATCTGTGACTGATACGCCACATGGGGTTTTATCAAGGTACCTTCTTCTGCTTACAGCACTGGGGATACTGCATTCATCAGAGGAGCACTTGTTTTCTCTCAATTCTTTGCAGCAAAGTGTGGGGGATACTTCACCGCATGGAATGTCGGAACAACAGCATTCATTGTCCTTTGTTTCCAAGTTTTGGCAACAAGATTGGTTTCCGGTGTTAGACATGCAAGGGTCTACACCGCTGGGATTAGACATGCAAGGGTTTACACCACCGGTATTAGCGCAGCAGCCGACTCCAGTATTGGGGTTTACTGGATTTTCATTTGCCTGGCAACATCCACCAGATGCTGCAAGTGGTTGGAGAGAACCTGCAAAGATTGGCGAGTATTTTCCGCCGCAAATGACTGGCTGATCGGGTAAATCTCCGCAGCATGTTGTTTTGGATACTGATGAGAATGATGGTACGAAACATCGCTTTTTGTCTGGATCATCAGGATTTACTACACAAACAACCTTCATTGGCTCGCATGGACATTTTTCAAAGAAAAGAGCCAAGCTGGGAAGATCCAGTGGATCTGCTGGAGTTACAGTTCCGTTTGAATACAAGATGTAGTTTCCCTTGTGATCCATATACCCTGCAACCTGCGCTTTTTGTGCTCCACAGAACTGCAGTGCCAGGAAAAGCTGTGAGAAGTTTTCGGGTGTGATGGATGCTGGGACTAGATTTCCAGTGTCTTTCACTTCAGTAATTTTAACATCACATGCTAATTTAACCAAATTAATGGCTTTTGCTTCTGCGCTTACACTAAAGAACAGGAACAGGTAAGATACAAGCTCGAACATACCCATCATAAGGAAGTATTTCTGTCTCTTTATATAGTTTTAAAATGATCGCCAAACATTTAATATACTGACGTTTTTATTTTTTGTTTATGTTTTATTGCTCAATTTGATCAGCAAACATGTTTTAATAAAGAGGCGACGGGAAGCAAAGCGCATTGCGTATTCTATGGAAGTGTTATCATAGGTTTAATATGAGTTAACTTTAAACACATTAAGCTTTTTCATCTACATTAACTCATTTACTCGATAATGTTAAAACATCAAAGTAAATGAATCATTTTAGCTCTCAACATGCCATGCCATTTTGACTACTGAGCATTTGCTGACAAATGCCATATAAGTAGGTATTTAGCTTAGCATAATGGCTTGTTTCTGCAACATTTGTCAGTCTGTTGCTTTGTTTATTCCTTGAAGTAAGGCTTTTGGTAAAATTTTAATTAAAAAATTTTGAGTTTAAAATTCAAACTTTAAAATAATGACAAATATTGAAGCACGCTAAAAACTTTTTATACAAAAGCCCTGTTTTATCATAGGAATTATAATCTTGGTAAAAATAGTGTTGCTTGTTTATTACAATTCTTTGTTTTTAAAAGACTAGTACATGTAGTTATGTTTTTTCATTATATTTACGGCTAAGACTGGAGTATTCACATCTATTCTTTGCATATGCTGTCCATAACCATATCCTTATACTTCACGAATATCAGCAGCATGTGATGATTTCAACAGCCGTCTGCTAAAACGAAATACATGTTTTTGTTATTAAAATGCCCTCAGATAGGACTACAGTAAACAAAATTAGCAAAAAACATAAATTCACTATGATATTTTCTTTCATTTTATTTATACATCTTATCAGTTCAATATGCATCATTTTTAGTATCAAATTCCACCTTTAACATTAGATCAAAGAAGTACTTGTCTTTTAGTAACGCGTAGCTATTCATTGCATCATTTAAACATTCAAAAATCACGTTTGCGTTTGTACGCGAACGCGTAAATTGATAATCGGTCAACTTAAACGGCACATCAGAGGGTATGATCTGTTCCAAGAATATTTGCAGGTCTTTCTTATTGGAATAAATGCTGATGCTATCGAGTTTTAGCACTCTGGATAATGTCGGAGGATTTTGTGCAGCTAATGCATCATCCTCTCCCTGTGAATTTTTAGCTATCACAATTCTTGCTTTGTTCATTCTGCTGTCATTTATTGTTTCGCTTTTATCTCCCCCAGAGCTCTCGTTGCTGCCCATGGGGACCGAATAGTGCTGGTTGAAAAATATTTTAAAAAGGATTGAGTGAAAGCAGAGATGCTAGCACTTAATATTTTTTTATGATTTCCAGCCAAAGAGTCGCAAGAATCATTTTAAGCGATTTTAATGGCAACTACCTATTAATATTTATTTTAAATGTAAGTGATATAAAATTGGGATTGAAATAGTTAATAAAAAGGCATAATTTATTATTATAAATGCATTCATTCAATAGTACACTATTTTTCTAGATATTAATTTACGATTAGCACATGTTCATATTGCAAGGCGCTCCTGTATTCCTCCTACTATTTTTCTGGTAATAGTATCTCCACTCGCATAGGCATTTGAAAGACCTTGAACAAATTCGTTTTTCCATCTTGCATTCATAGACTTTGAAATGGTTCTTTCAAGCGCAGTAAAATAGGCTTCTTCTGTTGACATACTGAGCTTTTCCTCTTTATAGAAAGTAAAAAAATCATGAATGAAAGTGATAAATTCACAACAAATAGACCTCTTAAAAGGAAATAACCTTATGGGCTGTGCCTTCAGTGACCCCAATATTTCGCTTTCTAGCATTTCAGTTTTGCTTTTTAAATAGTCAAATATCTCCAGGCCAGAATACAAATCGAAATAATTGAAGATGAGCAGAAGGGATACTATCTCATCCCTCAGTTTCTTAGACTTATCACTCATTAATCTTATTATTGCCGCATATTTTTCGTCATTTTCGCTGTTCGAAGTATCCGGCAAGAGTGATATATTTTTGGATATTTGCCTATTATTATTTTTATGATCATGACGCGCCATACAAACAAACAGCCATAAAACAGCCTCTCTTCTGTAATAGTATCCTGAATCTCCATCGAATCCGACTGAATAATTGGAAAGCTGAGGAATTATTAGCATGTGTAGTTCTTTTCTGTCACTCTCAGATAAACTGCCCAAAAGCATTGCATTTCTCGCTGATCTGATCGTTTCCAGCACCTTCTGTGCTTTTTTCAAGTTATTTAGATAGCATTTGGCAATTCTCTCATCGCTAATACCGGAATTAAAAATCAAAGTCGTTTCGTTTTTATTGATCATTGCAAAGAGCTCATCTTTGAATGCCGAGATCGAGGGGTCATCAATATTTTCTTTCACTACAAAATTAATAATCCCCGAAATGCTAAACTTACAATTTATGCCGATTGTCCGGGCTGTCCCCAGCTTTATTATATTTGAAAGCAATGTTTTTCTATCCAATTTTAAACAACCTGACAAATAGGAGCGTAGAAGCATCTCAAACTTCGGATGCTTGCTGTAATCACATATTTCAAGAGTAAAGATGCTATCAGGAACATTAATCTCATTTTCTGCCACTATCTTCAAATGGCTGTCCAGCAGATTGATATCATCAGTTCTTTCAATACAAAGTTCATCTACAACGCTTTTTAGAGCCATGACTGCATTTAGTCTTATGCCTTCATTGGGATTATCAAGCTTTTTCACTATATAAAGTTTAAACCTGGCTGTATTGCTGTGTTCTAAAAATATTTTAAGTGTGTTTTCAGGCCTTTTAACGCTCTCCAGGCTCAAGTTATGCCTTTCTATCAGTGCCACAGTATCTGCAAACACTTCTATAAATCTATGATTTATTTTAAACCGCATGACAAAATCAATCAGGGAACTGGCCGCGGCCCTTCTGCAGAGCAGCGAGCTATCAAACAGTGAGACTACAACAAGCATATCCAAGATACACGCTAGTTCCTTTATGACTGTGCCTTCTTCTACAAACTGTATTTTCTGCAGCAAGCACCACAGGACAAATATCGAGACCTCCCTCAGCTTCTGTGAGCTGAATATAAATTCTTTGTCGTAAAACAGCGATATTTCAATATTTGAGCGGAGTTTCCTCCACAGTGATAAAATTTCATCCAGATTCGCTTTATCAGCACTCTTTTCACTAACTTTTTCGCTGAATGCTACTTCTGCAGCATTAGAAATCTTTTTATCATCTCCAATAGCATTGGAAATCTTTTTATCATCTTCTATGGCATTGGAAATCTTTATATCAGCTTCTATAGTATCATAATTCTTTATATCACATTCTATTACTTTAGAAATCTTTACATCATTTTGTTCAATAAAAGCACTACAATTATCGCCTTGAATATTATCTTCCTTCTTAAAAGAACGCTTGTTAACAATCATTAGACTCAAAACCGTCAGCACATTTATCCAGATTTGCTCGTTTGCAAATATTCCCTCGCTTATATAGGACAGAAGAGTGTCAATCACCTTTTCCTCGTCAAGATACTTTATAACAGTGTAAATGCTTTCACACAGAACAAACGAGAACTGCGTATCAGCCTCCATGATCTTGCTCACAAATGTCTTAAAGACGCCACCCGCTGTTTTGTGATTCGCAGTATTTGCCAGTATTTTGAGAGCCAGGCACGAAAGCGCTATATTCTCAGTGTTTATATGGTCTTCAATTCCATCAGTTGCCACATTTGGATTGTAAATGCTGATTTGATGCAGAATACCAAAATAATCCAGCACTCTAAAAATAACTCCCATTATTTCATACTTCTTCATATCCAGCACCTCCTGCCCGTTATTGAGCATGTTGTTCGCAAGCAGTGCTATATTTTCATATTTGCTGAGAGCATGCCCAGTATTTTCTTTTGTGTAATTTAGCAGATTTTCAAACTCCTCCTGAGAAAGACATGCCTTAAAGTTGAAAGGACATTTCAAAAGATTGTTGAGCCAGATTTGTATTAATATCTGGAACGCTTTATCATGTGCACGCGATTCTTCCTTCGAACTCGTATCATAATCCTCTATAGAGGTATCCAGTTGAAAGTTGCATGCAGCAAGTCTCTTCAAGTATATCAGCTCGCACGGCAGCAGTGCTCCGCATTCCTTGTATTTTTTGAGTTCGATAAGCTCGAGCAGTTTCCTCTGTAAATTTTTCTCCAGCATAGCAAGGACATACAACACCGCTTCTTAATCTGCAAGCGAAACTATAAAGCAAAAATATTGCAGCAAAAGTATTTAAGCATAATCTTCACTTAAAACAAATGCTTGAAGCACTATATGATTTGCATACATGTGTATTTTTGCATACATGTGTATTTTTTGCATACATGTGTATTTTTTGCATCAAGAATTCAATCTCTTCAGTAGAAAAAAAGGGTCTTGATTTACATAAGAGAAATAAACTGTCTGTATCGAATATTCCAAGCCTTATTGAAAAATGCTTCCTTCGCAAAGTACTTACTAAAAGTATGCATTTACTACAGATATGCGTTTACTACAGCTGTTTAAAAATATTTATTCCTTAAAATTTGATAAATTTAAAATTTAAGATTATAATTTTGCATAGTATTTAAAAAAAGGAGCCATTAGAAGAAAATCTAATCCACACGCAACAAAAAATAGCTTTGAGCAGATTATAAACACTGTTAATATATAAATGCAATAAAATATTTATATCACAATAAAATATTTTATGTTTAAATGAAATAATTCATTATGGGAATCAGGCAGCACGCGGAAGCGAGTTGCTCTTGATGTTCAGATTGTTCTTTGTCTTGCGGTGCAGCCCAACAGCCCCGCATATCTGCAGCACGAGGCATATGCCCAGCAGTATCCCCGCTGATGCGTACGGCCCTACGCTGCTCAGGCCTGATTTCTCCAGATACATTTTCCCGTCCTCGCTGTCGATTGTTGTTCCCGCCAGCTGGTTGTAGAGCAGCGCCCTGAAGATGTAGCTTGCCGGCGAGATCCACATCATAATTGAAGAGAGCCTGGAGCTCCTGCTGCCCTCATGAAGCATCCCCGAGTAGATGGTGAAGATGATGTTGCATGTCACCACGATGATGTGCGCAGATGTTGCGTCTGGTGCCAGGATGCTTACGAGCAGCCCGAAGCTCACCGACCATGTCCAGAGACACATGAAGATGCCGAGGAATCCCAGGAAGCGTGAAACTGTGAAGTTGAATCTTACGATCGCGTAGATGACAGCAATTGCCGGCATCTCAATCATGAAGGACACCGAATACTCGGCAACAAGCTTCGACAGGTAGGCAATGTGCCCACCGTACAGCCCCGACATGATTTCCCGCTCAATAACCCTTTTGTCCTGGTTGAACTTGTTCAGCACAACCGCCGTGATTCCGTAGAGCCCGTTCATAATCAGGAAGGTAACGGCACCACGCAGAGAAATCAAAGTTTCTTTTGAGATCTGCAGCCCGTAGAACGCACTGCTGAACACGATGGCAATCAGAAGCTTCTGGATGATGCGGAAGACCAGGGCTGCCCTGCTCCTGAAAATATTGCAGAATTCCCGTTTCACGAGATTCAGGAAGCTCTGGCCTGTCTGTGCTGTTTTCTTGTTGGATATTTCGGCTGTTACTCTGGGGGTCTTTTCCTCCTTGAGGCGTTCCCACTCTGTTTTCAGTGCCTCGATGTTGTTCATCTTCATATCCTTTATACTATCATTCACATAACTAATATCATTTATATTATAACTATTATCATTTATATCATTTTCATTATTATCATTTTCAGTTATAACAGTAGCCCCATCATGCGAAATTATATCTAGAAAGAAATCTGTAGGATTCGTGTTGGCAGGAAGATCAAAGCCACAGTTGCTGAAAAACTCAATGCATCCGGTGATGTTCCCATCGAAAAGAACATTCCCCTTCCCCATGAGGATCATGCGGTCAAAGCAGCGCGCCATGCGGTACGAGGGCTGGTGGATGGTCATCACAATGGTCTTTCCAGCAGCCGCGAGCTTCCGGAGAATCTCAAGAATCTTCAGCGCATTGTACGAGTCAAGGCCACTCGTAGGCTCGTCCATGAAAATCACACGCGGATCGCCAAGAAGCTCGGCGCAGATCGAGAGGCGCATCTTCTCGCCTCCGCTCAGATGGCGGACGAGCGTGTTGCGCACGCCCTGAAGCTTCAGCTCCTTCAACAGCCCGGTGATCGTGTTCCTTATGATCTTTTCACTCGCCTTCATCTTCGCACTCGCAACAAACTCAAGCGTCTCATAAACAGTGTTCCACTCGTAGGCAAAGAACTGCTGGTTCACATAGGAAATGGTCTTGGGCCAGGAAACAGGGTCGCGTTCACGGCCATTAAGCAGAATGGAACCAGAGAGACTCAACTCTGGTGGGAGTCGCCCAGCAAGCGCATTCAAAAGGGTGGTCTTTCCAGCACCACTGGGGCCCATCAGTGCCGTAAGCGTTCCTGGTGAGATCTGCCCACTCACATTATCAAGCAGCAGCTCGTTCTTCTCGGTGGTTAAGTTCAGGCGGGACCATGTGAGTTCTGCATGATTTTCTGCAAGATTCTCCATTGTTATGGGCGTGGGAAATATTTTATTTAAAGCGTAATAAAAACTATTGAGAGGAAAAATAAACAATTTTAATGTAATTTATTGGAGCTCAAAATATTGCTTTTATGTTAAATATCGTATATTTATTGGTGCCATTAAATAGCTCATTATCATTTTACGTACTATGGGCTTATTATATGAGTGTATAAAATTGATTTTTAGACTATTGGCTATCTCACAGTCGAATATTGTTGTTGTTTATCTCTTATGACATTATTACATATTGGTGCCATCACATTGGTAATATATTCAATAAAAACTCGTTTTAGCAACAGAATTCATAATTATACAAAATTCTTCAGTTACAAGGGGGATTTATAAAATGAAATCCAATATAAAACAATTGAAATGTAGAAATGGGTATAAATACTAATATTATCAATAAAATACCCTGTTGTCATGTATTATCAGATGAATCACAACAGGAAAAATGAAAATGTGCATCAATAAAAATGTGCATCACAACAGGAAATATAAAGAAGTGTAAAAATGGAAATATGTATAAAAACGTATTGTTTCTGTTATATGAAAACAAGAACTACTCAAGTCTACAGGACTGGAGCTTTTATAATCCATATTCTTTCCATCAGTCTCTACTATTAAATCATATTACAGACGGATACCTCATAAAGAACCCCATGAATACATAGAATCAATTGAATATATTTAGAAAGAATTGCCTTTCCTTTATCTGGCTAGTCCTTATTTTTAGCCAGCATTTTCGTCTTCATTACAAAAAATTTTTACCTGCCCCACATGTCGGAAATAAAACTAAATAGCGAGCAATTTCACAGGCGGTGCCAGAAGCTGTACGCTGCTGTGGGGCAGCCGCTGATGATTATGCTGGGAAAGGCCGTGGATTCCGAGGAGTTTGGGCTGAACTCGGCCCTCTTCCACTATCTGCTGGGATACGAGTTTCCAGAAACGATACTGGTGGTCTCGAAGACACCCACGATGATCACATCGCCGAAGAAGGCGCTTATTGTGCAGCAGATTGGAAAGCTCAACATCATTACGAAGCAGAAGGACGACGGAAATCTGGCCGCGATTTTGAGCAGCTTTACCGAGACGTACGGCGTGGCTGATCTCAAGCAGTGCACAGGACAGTTCTGCGAGGCGGTTCTTTCGAAGGTCATTTACCAGGACATAACCGCCGAGATATTAAAAATAATGAGTATAAAGGAGAAGGCAGAGCTGGAGTACATGCGGAAGGCGGGGCAGATAGCGAACAGCCTGCTTGTTAAGGGCATCAATCTGGTGCGGGACCAGAACTTCTCGAAGGAGGAGCTTGAGAACTGCATGGGCGATGCAATGCGCGGCATTGACAACAACCTGATTGAGTTTTCATTTGAACCTGAATATTCTGAGAATCACATACGGCTGGGCATCAGGTACCGCGGCTACTGCTGCGAAATAGCCCGTCCGTTTCTGACAGACTTGGCTGAGCACTACGCCATTCAGCAGAAGCTAACGGAGATCTTAAGGCCGGGCAGGAATTCGCTGGAGGTGCTTGAGCAGCTCAATGAATTTGCAGGCTCTATGAACTTCAACCAGCGCATACAGCTGTATTCCATCGGGCTGGTGCCACGGGAAATTGATTTCAGCAGCGGCTTCACTCTCGAGCGCGACATGTGTGTTTGTCTGAATATTTCAGATGAGTTCTGCAACACTTTCTTGGTTGAAAGCCCGCTGATTTTCATTTCCAAAAAGGACTGCAAAGAGGACTACACTGAGAGCCGCATGCGCTTCAGGAACAAGGCGAATGACATGGCGCTTATCGCGAAGATCAAAGAGCACCAGAAGGAGCTTCTTGAGGAGCTGATTGAGAGCCAGACCAGCTTCTACAAGACGCACTCGCTTTCTGCCGGTGATGAGCCAAAAGAGAAAAGCAACACAATAAAATACGAGCGGTCGTCTGAGGTGCCGCGCTCCGACAGGATTGTGCTGGACTGGGAGAGGCTCTATATTCTTGTGCCGTTTCTGAGCCACTCCATCCCCTTCCACATATCACTGATCAAGAATGCATCAGTGATCAATGCAAGCGAAGGCACAAAGCTGCGCATTAATTTCAAGGAAACCAAGGAGATTGAGGCGAGCGGAAATACGCTGCTAAAGTCTATCAGTGTGCGGGCATACGATGCAGAGGCGGTACTCGTGCAGATTAACGAGATGAAGAAGGAGTTTTCAAAGCCAAAAATAAGAATTGAGGAGCAGGGCGAGCTTAAGGAGAAGTACAAGCGGGTTGCACTCACGGAGCTTTATGTGCGCACGGACAGCAAAATGGCCGTAAAGAAGACCCTAAACAACCTGGAAATACACGAAAATGGCTTTAAATATGGCGAGATGATTATTTTATTCTCAAATATAAAAAACATATTCTTTAAGTCCGGGGATGTGGAGAATCCAGCGCTTATCCACTTTAATCTGAAGGCGCCCCAGATGTACGCAACGAAACTAACAAGCAACTTCCAGTTTTTCAGGAAGAATCCGGCGGGGTATCACGAGACGAACAAGCGTGAAAATGAGTACACCGACATGATCCACCAGGAGGAGGAAGAGGCTGAGATTGAGCGCATCAACGACGAGTTTGGCTTCTTTTCCGACAAGATCGAGCAGGAGACGCCCTACAAGGTGCAGATTCCCGAGAGGGGCTTTCTGGGGGTCCATGCGAAGGAGGCCGCGCAGATCTGCTACACGAGCGATGCGCTGGTTGCGCTGCACGAGCAGCCGTTCTTCGTGCTGAATTTTGATGAAATTGAGGTTGTAAATTTTGAGCGGGTGACTTTCGTGACGAAGACCTTTGACTGTGTGTTTGTGTTCAAAAACAAGATGAAGCCGGTGGCGTTCATCAATGCGATAGAAATGACAAAACTCATGTTTGTCAAGGAGCTTCTGGACAGCCAGAACATTCTCTTCATGGAAACAAAAATTAATATCAACTGGCAGAACCTGATGGCCACGATCATGGAGAATCCGCTGAGTTTCTACGAAAACGGCGGGTGGACGGAGCTGCTGAAGGAGGAGAAGGAGGCGGAGTCCGAGGAGATTGAGAGCGAGAGCGACAGTGAAACCGAGGCATCGACCGTCGGGTCAACAACATCCTCTGAGGCCGAGAGCAGCTCTGTGGAGGAGTCCGAGGATGAAGAGGGATCTTCGGTCATGGGCAGCGACAGTGAGGCTGATAGCGAGGACTATGAGAGCGAAAGTGACAGTGAGGACAAGAAGAGCAAGAAAAGAAGAAAGTAATTAAACATGGTTTAATGATATAAAATCTTACTATTAAAATATAACAAAAATTGTATTTCGACTAAGACTATAGATAATTTACCGTTATAAGTATACTACTGTTATTAACTTGCTTTTTTAATTTTGTATTGATAGAAAGAGTAAAATATTTTTTTCAAATCGATAGATATGACTGTAAAAAATATCTTTAAAATCGAAAAGAGTTTCGGGATCAAGGCTATTTAGAGTCACATCTTAGAAAAATACTAATTTCTAAATATTATCCATGAAGTGAGTATCAGAATGCTTTTATATTTCAGACTGTGTTATGTATTCTTGTATTATAGTTGCACTTGTATATTTGTAGCATACATTTCTATCATGAACATTTAAAGATAATTCCAGATAATTTTGTATTTTTTCTAAAAAATAAAATATTTTATTTTTGAAAATTTTTGCACCAATGTCAACCAGCAGCTTAATCCAGTTTGAAGACAAAGATGGCAATCTGATCGGGGCTGTCCTGCAGGTACCCAACATCATAGAGCGCGACCAGCTTAAAGGGCTGATAAACACCACACAAGATCTGTACTACGACGGGCGGCTTATTCAGACCACACTTGAAAATGTGCTAAATGCGGCACAGATAAACGATACCGAGCAGCTGAAGAAGATTAAGATCGGGGATGACGAACCCTCATCTCAGGCAGCGATATTCTGCTCTGGGGTGTACAGCGGGCACCAGGGTCCTGTGATTGCGGTTAAGTACCGCGAAGATGCAATTGTATCTATCGGCGGAGACAAGACAACGCGTTTCTGGGATCCCCTAACCAAAACACAATTCCAAATTGTACAGAAACACGATCACTGGGTGGTGTGTCTCGATGCAGATGACCGCTATGTGGTAACCGGTGGAATGGACAAGCTTGTAAATTTGTACGATCACAAAGGAAATCACATAAGAACTTTTGCAAAACACAGAAACGGTGTAACTGCTGTAAAGATTCTGGGAGACAAAATAATCAGCTGCTCAAGAGACAACACGTGTGTCGTGTGGAACATCGATGGAAGAGCGGTGGCCAGCTGGGCACATACAAAGCCCATCAAGGCACTCTGTGCTGATGAAACATTTATCATTACCGGTGGTGCTGATAACACGATTAAAATCTACAAAGATCTGAAATATTTCTGTGATTTAAAGGGGCACTCAGCACAGATCAACTGTATTGAAAAACACGGGAATTTCATTGTTTCTGGCGATGATGCCGGGCACATCATTGTGTGGAAGGACTTCAAACTGTACAAACGAGTGGCACACAAAAGAGAGGTTATTTCTCTGAGCATCGATCCAAATGGATTCACATTTGCATCAGGATCCTTCGACAAGACCGTGAAGCTGTGGAGCATCGAGAGTGGAGAGAATCTTGCAAATTATTTCCATGTAAATCTGGTTTATAAAGTCAAGCTGCTGAAAGATATGATTGTTTCGTGCTCTAAAGATAAAATGATACGGATATTTAGGATTTCTAAAAACAAGGTAGTTAGTGATTTTGTCTGTGATGATGAAATTTATGATTTTGACTATCATGAAGGCCATTTGATGTGTGGAACAAAGAGTGGAAAGGTGTATTTTTTCAACTGATTAATCATAGATAAATAAATATTTTTAAACATAAGCAATGGTTAATTGCATTACTATTTATAGGATAAAAGGGCATTGGTTGTGTGCAACAAATTAAACATTTAAATAGGTGAGGTAAAGATATCCTGTTAACGTTTCTAAAAACAAAACTTCAAAAGAAATATAGTTTAAGTTATATGTTGAAGATATAAGTAAAGCATTGAAATGAGTGTTTATTGCAATTTTCAGTGTAGTTGAAGGTAAGTGAATTCAAACTGCAATATACACATTTTGAGCCAAAGAGTATTTATTATTTTTACGGCCAGATGTAGCCAAATCTAACATTCTCTTTATCCTCATAGAGAACAAATGATGCGCAGCTGATCATTCTTTGGAGCAAAGAGTCTACTTCTTCCTCTTTAAAGTCTTTTAGTGCTTGCAGTGTTATATAATTAAGCATAATTTTTCCTGCAGTGCTTATGCTTTTAAAAGCAATCGCTCTTATTTTACGCTTATGTATTTCTCTCCCAGATTTACTGGTTCGGGTTAGCTGAAATTGCAAAGGATATTCATCGTTGTGACTTTTTTGAGACTCGATGCGGCGGGCTCGCGTTTTTAAATGTGAAGGTTCATATTCTATAACCAGGTCATGCTGAGATACTATGTGTAAGCTGCTGAATTTTTCAGGGCAATTTTGAGTTGCGAGACTGTTACTTTTAGAGCATGCTGGCAAGGATATCTGTGGATTCGAGCTTAAATCTTCTGCCACTTTATTCGCGTTCGTTCTAATTGGCAATAACTGGCCAAATTCACATCCACGGCACTCAGACATGCTTTTCTTTTCGAAACGATATATAATTTCGAGTCGACAATTAAAAATTCTACAAAAGCTAGGTGATTCTTCAATAATATTCTTAATTATAAATATCATCATTTCGCCGTGGGTAGCAAATGACTTGCTATGCATTTTAATTTTTTCTTCCAGCATATTACTTGAACTTGCATCATACTGTAAAATCCAATCAAACATCCAGCAGAAAGGCTGATTTATAACATCAAAGTTCTTATTATTGAAAATTTCTTCAAACACAGGATCAGTAAACAAAAATTTGGCCAAGAAACACATAGTTTCATAATCAAGCATATACTGCTTCGAATTGTCTTCCGCTGATATGTCGAATGGTGTGTAGTTCATATTTATAAGCCACTCACGTATATCATTTTTAGACTTTGTACATTCTTTTTTATAGCTATTTCTAGCCTTTTCACATTCATCTTTAAAGCATTTTTTAAAATTTTCTAAAGAACGGCTTGCTTCATACAAATTTGCATAAAGTTTGTTCCTAGCATTTTCTATACTATTCCTGAACTTGATTGCTTCTTTATCCAATTCAGATAAGTTGTTTTCCCTTTCATTTTTTTCCTGTAATTTCCATTCTGGAGTATGACGTATTTCATGGGAAATAATAAGATCGCTCCACTTTGGCCTCTCTTTTTTCATTTCTTGTTTTTTAGCCTCGACTAACTTTTCATCCTGGGTCAATTCCCTCCTCATATATACATTAGTCAAATTTCATGCTTCAAATCCAGATTCACTACTAAATCTATAAGCTTTTTCAGTTCTATTTGCCTACAAGAAGGGTCATTTAAAACCAATGAACTTTCTGTTTCCATTGCTGTCACATAACTCAGGGCAATACAAATCGTTCTGGGAGCTTTCATCATTATATCTTTTATCTGCATATGAATGTTGTAACGGTTGCAAAATTTTTAATTATTTTTGAAATTACATCATAAATCAAATTACTAATTATAAATTGAATTTATACACTCAAACTCACCGCTTAGTCTTGCAAAACGATACTAGTTGCATAAAAATGTATAGAAATTTTATTTAGCATTAAAAAGTGTTAAAAATGTTCAAATTTCCGCTTATAGTGGATAGCTATGTGACTAAATTTTTCTGTTATTCATAAGCAAAATTATTTTTAAGTCGATATAGCTATTTTCTCTACTAAAATTGTCCTTGAACACAATGTTTTTGCCTATTTTTATCAATACCAAACGTACTTTATTCATCGCTACAAAAATCTGATGTAAAACATTAAAATATTATTCATTACAATTGAAACTTCTTCGTTGGAAATAGCATAACTTGCAATGCTACAGTTAGTATTTTTGCTTGTTGAAGAATTGTATAATTAGTTTTTACAGCTATATTGTCTTTAGCTTCATATTCACTTTTTTATAACCTTGTTTCTTTTTTTTAAGCATATTGTTTTAAGGTCTTTTTTAACGCATTTAACAAGAAAAGTACCCAAAGGTGACCTAGTTTTTCCCTTTAAGTGGAAATTACTTTTGGGCTAATTGTACACAACTCACTAAATAATGAAATTTTTCAATCAAACAATGACAGACTAAAATGAATTATTTTCTTCATTTTTACAGACAATGAGAAAACTTCACAAGATATATAGAAATATTCGTTCTCTTTAGTAAGGAATAATAAAGAATTGAATGTATATGTATTTATTGCAATTGTTTATCATTAGAGAATAATGTTACTCCGTAGCTTTATCCTTTGCAAATATTTTTGACGCATAAACATATTCATAATTACCGCATCATGTTGACACTAATTTCTGTATGAGCCATATCCATGAGCCTTGTTTTCCTCATAAAGAACAAATACTGCGCAGCTGCTTAGTTTCTGGAGCATGGAGTCTTCTTCTTCCTTTTTAAACTTTTTTAGTGCTGCCATCGTAATAAAGTTAAGCATAATTTTTCCTTCGCTGTTCTTGCTCTTAAATGCAATAGCTCTTATATTACGCTTTCTTGTCTCTTCATTGGCCTCACCTGTTCGGAGTGACTGGAATTGTAATTTAAATTCATCTTTTTCAGCTTTGGATGACTCGATGCGACGGCCCTGTATGGTAAATTTTGAATCCTTATATCCTTCAATTATTTCGTGCATTGAGACTATGAGTAGCTCGTTTGAGGTTTCAGTAGATTTTTGGCTTGCAAGACTATTACTCTCAGGGTATCCTTGGAAAGTAATCTGGGGATTTGAGACAGTATTTTCGCTCATTTTGTTTGAATTTAAACTGTTCGACTCACACCCGTAGAACTTGTTAGTGCTCTCCGTTTCATATCGCGAAATAATTTCAAGAGTATAATTGAAAGCATCCATAAATCTGCTGTCTTCTGTAGAAAACTTCTCAATTACAAATTTCATCATTTCACTGTAGGACTCAAAGGCCCTTACATGGTTCTTTGTCCATTCCTCTTTTATAAATTCGTGTGAAGTTAAATCGGAGGTTATGATCCATTCGAACAGGCTGAGAAAAGGCTGCTTCGCGAAATTAAAATGACTGTTGGAGATAAGCTCTTCAAAGTTTGGATCGAGTTTCAAAAACTCGGCCATAAAGCGCATATTTTCATAGTCGCACAAATAGTGCTGGGAATTATCGTTCGCAGCTATGTCAAATGGTGTGCAGTTTATACTATTAAGCCACCTGTTGAAATCGTTAAGTTCCTTTGTCCGCACTGCTTCAGAAGCGTTTAAGGCTTGCAAAACGAATTTTGGGCCTGCAGGCCCCAAATTCTTTGTTAATCTTTCTCTCGTAGCTTCGACAGCCTTTTCATCTTCAGTCAACTCCCGTTTAGGTTTATTTTTTTCGTCGTCTAAGGACGTGTCAAAATTAACCTTTTGTTTCTTCTCAGGCTCTTCCTGTACAATATCTGTCTCCTTTGCTTCTTCTTGCTGTTTAAAGGAGTCATCTTCTACAACTCTTGGTCTTTTCAAAATAGATACCAGTCCTTCTGCTGGCGCATATTCAAATTCATAAGTTTTAGGTTCGTCATCCTCATCACTCATTTTCATAAGTCCGGATGAGCCAGCAAAGCAATTCTCTGGCTGTCTCCCTTCACTGCTCATTGCGGTGGCTGCTACTAAACTCAAGGTTAAACATACTGCTTTGGGCATTCTGATCAATGAACCTTTTACCTGCATGGTGTAAGGGAGTAAATTAAAAAAAATTTGTAAAATTTTTGATTTTGCAGAAACTTGTTAATCAAATGATTATTATGATATAACGAACCACATCAATAGCTTTTCTTCCTTCAACAATATAAGTTATATGAAGGTTCTAGAAGGTTTAATTATAATTTAACTGTAGAGTGTGCAGAGAAAGACTGAGCATTAGTGCTCTCCTATAGTAATAACACTCTAAATAGTGAATTTAAGATAATTGCACATTTAAAGAAAGACTTAAGAGAACAATAAACTTTACTTTAAATAAGCTGTTATTTTTCAACTAGCACTTTAATGAAAAACAAGTTATGCTAATATGATACAATATCCTAAAGATAATTGTTTTCAGGCTATCATGTCGTTGCTATAAGAAGTGGTAACATAATGAATTTTAGTAAATGAATCTTAATGCCAATATAGTCACCACCAAACCTAATGTCTGTTTATCATTTGGCAAAGGGCTGCTTTATCACTGCGATCCTCTTTGGTCTTTAGTTTATAAATTTCATTTTAAAGTCTTATTGCAAAACTTTTCTCATAGTTGTCAACAAATACTAAATAACATATACTGTGAGTTCAATTTATTTGTCTTTATCAAAAGCAACTCAAACCCCAGTTTTAAGGCGTATAGAATCTAAGGCCCTTATTGTAGCATTCTGATTCCTTTGAGGTGAAATTCTTATTATTCAGACACCTTAGTAATATATTTGGTGGTAAAGAAAAAACAATTTTAGACTTGCATATTAAAAGCTGTCACGTTTAAATAATTGAAGAATAATCGTGCCTTTATAATCCTTTAAGATCAAGATAAGAATCAAGTGAGAAATAATTCTAAAGATTTTAGTATATGCAGCACAAATGCAACAAGTATTGAATAAATGTATTTATTGAATTTTTCGCTGACGAAAATGCAGACTTTTCGTCTCTGTTTAATGTCAGTGATTTTTATTGCTTATATACATTTAAAGTTGTTGAAATAGATTAAGCCTCACATATGTAGCCATATCCGACTGTTTCATTATCCTCATAGAGAATAAATACCGCGCAACTGATAAGTTTTTCGAGGACGGAGTCTTTTTCTTTCTTTAGATAGGTATTTAAGGCTTCCGTTGTAATAAAGTTAAGCATAACTTTTCCCTCATTGTTTTTGCACTTGAATGCAATAGCTCTTATTTTACGCTTAACAGCTTCATTGTCGGGCATACCCGTTCGGATTGACTCAAATTGTAAACTATAATCATTACTTTCTTCTTCAGAAAACTCAAGACGGCGAGCTTGTATTCTTAGTTTTGAGTCTTTATAGCCCCTAATTAGTTCATGCAGTAAGACCATGCGTTGCTTGTTAAAAGGTTCTGATTCTTTTTGATCAGCATGTCCTTTGCTTTCAAAAGAGGATTGGGAGGAAATCTGAGGATTCATCACATCAGTGCTCTCTGTAGCTATGCTCTCGTTCCTTTTAGTTGGCTCTGGTGGTTCAACTCCAATTGCATGGCACTCATACTCATTTTGATTTTCTAAACGCGAAATCAATTCAACTTTATTGTTTAAAACATCAACGAAGCGACTGTCTTCCTTAAAAATTTTCTCAATCACAAATTTCATCATATCGCTGTAGGAACCAAATGACTCACTATGCATTGTGATTTTTTCTTTCAACAGATCATGCGAAACCGAATCGAACAGTAAAATCCATTCAAATATCCAGAGAAAAGGCTGTTCTTCAGAATTATAGTGATTTTCTTTGAAAAGTCTTGTAAATTCAGGATCAGCACTCAAAAATTTAACAAAAAAACACATAGTTTCATAATCGAGCAAATATTGCCCAGAATTGTCTTTCTCAACAATGTCAAATGGTGTGCTGTTCACTTTTTCGAGCCACTCACTCATATTATCTCCAGCCGTTTCTAACTTATACTCATATTTAGTATTGATACTGTTCAAATTTTCTTTGACCGCTAATATTTTATCTTTAATATCATCTACTGCTTTTTTTAAATTATTATTAGTCTCAATGATAGATCTTTCCGAATCGGTTCTATTATTTTCCTTCTCATTTTTCCTCATGAGTTTCACTTCATCTGTGATTTCTATATAAATTAACAACATTTCCTCTGATAAATTGGGATTCCATTTTCTCCATTGTTGTTTTACGGCTTCAACAGCCTTTTCATCGTCAATCATTTCTCTTTTCGAATATCTTATCTCTTGAATTTTCAAATCCTTCTCTAAATCCTCCAATAAATCTTTTAGTCTTACCACTTCTCCTTGCCAAGGGGCGATATTAAAATCAACTCTTTTCTTTTTTGCAACCGCTTCTTGGGCATCTAAAGTCTCGCTTAACTCCTCTAGCTCTTCACAGAGATCCTCATTTATTGCTCTTGATCTTTTTAATATTGATACCACTTCTTTTGTTGGCGTATATTCAAATTCATAAGTTTTTGGTTCACTGTCTTCTTCGTCTATTTCATCTATTTCAGTAGCTGCTACTAAACTCAATGCAATCCAAACTGCTCTGGGCAAACTGATCATCGTTTCTTTGATTTGCATTGTGATAGGTATGACGTTGAAAAATTTTTAATTTTATATTGGCCGATCAAAACTATGAATATATCATCATTGGCATATATTATATTTTAAGTAAGCATCATTGGTGCATATTTCCCCTTTAAATGAACAAAAGCCAAAAAGGGAATTTAATTTGAACATGTAAGATCACATCATAAAATTAAGTGAGTTTATAATATATTACAATATAAAATACTATACAAATTCAAATATGTATAGCTGTACAATAAATTTAATTCTGGACTTTTTGCATATGAAAAATCGTAAAAACTAGCATCGCTCCAGTTTTTTTTTCAAGTTTTGCCGCTATGAAAAAGACTTCCTTTAACATGTGCATAGAATTTACTGATGTCTAAAGTATTTCATAGGGCAATGAAGTAAGCAGCTTCAATTATGTCATGTCTTTATTTGTTATAATAAGAATAAGGGCAATTTTAAAACTTTTGTATATGATATGATGAATTAATGCGACATTCCTCTCGAATAGTCCTGCAAACGTTAGGTTGGCAAGAACCGCAAGAATACTACTAGGAAGCAGTGTTACTTCTAGAAACTAAGACTTAGTAAATTACGTGGTTAAAATCCTTCCGACGATAATACAAATAAGAATCGAAAAACTCAGACAAGTCAAAAGACTCGCAAAAGAGTTAAAAGCGTGGGCAGCAGAAGCCTAGAGTTATACACTTCAGATGGTGGGGAAAGGTACCTATATGGAAGCCAAAAGAGAAATGAAATAAAAACTAGAGTGGACAGCCAACACACTATAATAAAGAGGCCGCGGGAAGCAAGGCGCGGTGTATGTAAGGGTGAATCCTTAAAAGTTTGCTGTGAGCGAATTGAGTAAACTGTTTTTTGTATCACGTTCTTAGTTTTTTTTTGAATTCATAGTCACACTTTCATTTAGCTTTAGAACATTACAATTTTGAAGCCTTTCAAGTGTACTGTTCTGTCATTTTGAGCTTGTAATGGCCTGTCTGTCTGGAGTTCTTTTTAGCTGTGCCTTGAGGCAAAGAAATACTAACTAAAGCTCGCATATTAAAACCGTTAAATTTAAATACACAATAAGGAACACCTCTTCATCTTAATGATCTAAGACTTAGAATTTTAGGAAAATAACATATCAGATTAAGCTAACGTAAAAAATAAATGACAAAGAATATTGAATATGCAATTATTGCATTTATCTTTCATAAGCAAGAAAATAAGAAATTTATTTTTTGTTCAGTATCTTATTTCAATAATGTACTAAGACACCTAGGCTATTGCATCGCCCTTTTACTCCCAGGCAAAGCCATATCCATATGTGGTATTATTCTCATAAAGAACAAATACTGCACAGTTACTAAATATGTGGAATAAAGAGTCCCTTTCTTTCTTTTCATATCTTCTTAAAGCTTTCATTTCAATAAAGTTAAGCATGATCTTTCCCTCAGTGCTCTTACTCCTGAAAGCAATGGCTCTTATGTTACGCTCTTTTTTGGCAGTATTGGCTTTACCCATTTTGACTGACTTGAATAATAGAGCATTTATTATGCCTTCATCTTTGGAAGTCTCTATACGGCGTTCTTCTGCTCTTATTTTTGAATCTCCATCGCCATAGTCGCTAATTTGTTCATGCAATGAAACAATACTTTTCTTTTTGAAAATTTCTGTGAACTTTACATTTCTAGGAGCATTGCTCCTAATCGAAGGCTCTAAAGAAATTTTAGGTTTCGAAGTCTTGTTTTTATTTTCGGATATTGGAGTATCTCTCCGCTTAAATGCCTTGTCTATAGAAAACAAGCATCTTTTAAGTTTAGAAGTACTTTGCATTTTTAAACGCGAAATCATTTCAATTTTGTTACATAAGACTTCAACAAAGCGAACGTCTTCTTTAAAGATATTCTCAACTATAAATTTCATCATTTCATTGTAAGAAATAAAGGGCTTGCTTTCCATTTCAAT
>JALPMN010000584.1:6356-16675 GCA_024243835.1 Enteropsectra breve | reverse complement strand
TATGTTAATTTACACACTTATAATCTCAGTAATATATTATTACATCTATTCACAGTATCTTAGTTTAAAGGAGTTGTAAACAGAAATATCGAAAATTCTTAACATAAATATACTGTATTAGAAAGAATTAAACTAACCTATTCTGTTTATTTTATTCAAACGAGACACATGGATAAACTGCCAATAGCTGTGCTGCTCTATTTGCAGACTTACAATTATTGGTAGTTGGAACGGTATAGGTAGTTGGGATGGTATACGACAATAATTCTTTTAATTTTAACATTTTAAAATAAGGGTTGGGTAAATTTTTGACCCCGTCTGCCTTAGTGCTACCGACAATTGTTTCATATAGTAACCAGTTATGTTTTATATAATTAATCATTGGTTACGACAATAATAAAAATTTTGCCGATGATATTTATTCATCAGAATCACTTACTAAATAAAACTTTTTCCAAGCAGCATATATAAGGCTCAGCTCCACAAGATTCTCAACACAGTCCCCCATTCCATAGTTGTAACCGTTTTCCATCCACATTGCATCAGTTTCTTGTTTTTTCTGATGTAAACTCTTCATTTTGCTGGTAGAACTTATGCAACCTTGATAAAACCTCGCATTCTCTCAGCGATAGTAGATCGCTCTTTGTTTTTGTCGCTTTTTGCGGGTTCTCAGCTGGCACATATACTCCTTCGGCGGCTAAAAATTCAAGATAAGCTGCGAGCTGCAACATAGTAGCGACTAGGCCACTAAGACTTTTGGTGCATCTCTTTCAATGCATCTCCAGGCCACCAGCTCCTCACAATGGATATTTTAAGAACTTCTTTATCCGCTGGTGTGCATTGAAGCTATTCATAGCACGCAGTAATTTCGTGACTACTAATGGTGGTACTGGTAAAGCGCTAAAACGGGTAAAATACTTGGTCCCTGAAAATTCTGCTAGTGATCGCTTGCAGTTGCGCAGTCTGTCGTGTAGCTGCCGACTTAAATATACGCCTGCAACCAAAAAAGCGTGTTGTTCGACAAAACTGCTACTGAATTTGGGCAGTTTAAATGCCATAGCCTGTACATTAGATGCAAGAGTTTTTATTCTGATAGCTGAGGCACTATTGCTATTTTTTGTCGTTGGTCCATTACTTGCTTAATCTGCTTGTGTGCCGCAGCCGGTTTGCTGAGCTCTTCATTTTGAGGCTCTAAAATCTGCAAAAGCTGGCCTTGAAGCATGTAGTTTTGGGCAGGAAGACGCGTTAATAGTTGTGAAAGTACGTCTTGCTGATTAAGATCAAGTTTATCGTAAAATATTTTAAACGCAAAATGTTTAAGCATGCTTTTCTAGGTAAAGCTCGCGCTATCAAGAGCTTTGATAAATATGTCTGTCAGATACGTCATTTATATTTTTAATTAATTAAATACCCATCACTTCAACATTGGTCTCTGTTTATTAGGGAAAATTGGTTGATGTGCGTTGCTTTCTGTGACTCATAAGATGTAAATGAAAGATAGTCTTTTTGCTTGATCAGCTCTAGTTCTCTCCTAATAATTTGACACCTCTGAGGTATATATTTCAGCTTTAATAGTGTTTCCAAAGCTCTTTAAAGCTCTCGTATCTCTTTTACGTTCGGCCTCTTTTCGTCACAGAAATCTAATTTTTACGCTCTAAATATTTTAATAACAAAAAAATAAATATATACAGTACTTAGAAATTATTTAAGAAATTCGCACAATGTAAAAATAACTTAACAAAGACACGATTTACACTAAGAAGCTTTTAAAAATAGTGATTAAATGAATTCAATTTCACTAAAATAATGTATCAAGCATTTTAAATAGTTATATTGAAAAGTAAATACTAGTTGTCCTTTTTCCTCATGCTTATAATTCGTATATTAATTAAAACTGTTTGATATAGATTTATATCCGTTAGTTAGTTTGTTAGTTACCATTATTGGATTCAAATACTTTTTTGCTTTAAAAATGCTTTTCTCTCTGGCGGGTAAATGTCTCAAAAAACATCTTGATTTGATTTTTTTTCTGATCAGAAACTGTATTTCTGTGACAAAAAGCGGCCAAAAATTTTTTGGCGAAAAGAGGTTCAGCCATCATCACCACCATATATTAATCCTAGTAGATAAGCTTCAATCTGCTTTCTAGATCCCTTATCCTATAATCGTAAGGTATTCACTTTTTGTAAAATGTTAAAGACCATTTTTCTATGGGACTTCAGTGCCTCATCGATACCCCTAAGAAAAGATCCGTACAATGCGTTCCTTTCTTGGTACTTTAGTATCTTTCTGGAAGGCTGTAACCGGGAGTAAGGCTGAGAACTTATTTTTCTCTTCCATCTAGGTGCATCCATAAATCATATGGCTATCAATATCGAGAAGCATTTTTGTCCCCTCTGTGTCCTGGGAGGCTTGTGCCACTCGTGATCAAGTCTATTTGATGTCTATTACTGATTACATCACTAATACGTAAGTATGTAAAACTACGAGAATATCTGGGCATGATCAGAGAAGAAATAAGCTATCTTATTCAAAACATAGTTATTCGTCTAAATCTTAAATCATCATTTTAAGGAGAAGCATATGGACTTTCAGAAAAATGACATTAATAGGAGTTGGCATAACGGTCCTGATATCTGGCATTCAAAAAATATTTTTACGTCCTCTGGAGATATCTTCTTGACTTCTTTTTTTCAGCATTTTTCATTGCTCATTAGGGTAAGGTACTGCAGAATCTTTGGTAAGAGCCTATTTAGAAAACAGCGGGAAAATTTTTGTGTACCAGAATTTTATATAGGCTTTGTAGCCCTTCCCAGCCTAGTGGTAAATAAATTTCTTTAAAAGCCTTACTGGCACAAGTTCAAAGCTGTAAAAAGAATTTTTTTAAAACTTTTTTAATGTTTGAGTTTATGCCTTACCGATTTTTCTCGAAAATAAGAGCAGTGGTCTTATTTTTGGAGCATTAATTTTTAAAACTTTGAAAAAAAGATGCTTTTCTCGAAAATAAGACCAGGCCTTATTTTCGAGAAAACCGGTAAGGAACTGGCTTAGAGTTGAAGAGCTCTTTTCGAAGATAAAATCAAACTCTATTTGTGATATAGAGGATCTGCAATGCTATTTTCAAGCAGAGCAAGATGCTAAGGTAGTTTGCTCTAAATGCTCTAGGAGAATGAAACAGAGTCCGAGATCGCAGCCAATGGTCAAACTCTTTAGATGAGTCGATGTGACATATTTTAAAAAATCCAAGTTATAAAAGTTAATTTTAAAACCAACTTTAGCACGCTGATATTACCGAGAATTCTCTTTACTTTTCACTTTGTATACCCAATAGTGTTATCAGAGAGATTCTGGAGCTTGATAGAAATAGTACTAATAGTATTATTTTACAGATTTTGGGAGACATCAGGAACTATCTGGAAAACGATAAGCTTGGGAGCTCAAATGGAATCGTACAGCTAGACGAGTATGCAATTGGAAAGCGGAAATACAATGTGGGAAGGACTGGCAATCAAACATGGATCTTTGGCGGAATCGACATGCAAACTAAGCGGTTTTTATGCAAGTTGTTCCTGATCGCAAAGTATTTGCTATAGGGCCAATTATCTTTGCAAATGTGGAAATTGGCTCAACTATATGGACAGATGAGCATGCTACCTATCTTGTTTTTTTAAATCATCCTGATTTTCATCATGAAACAGTTAACCATAAAAAGAACTTCGTTAATCCTGATACAGGAGCACACACCCAAAATATAGAAAATCTATGGTCACAATTTAAAAAATTCAAAAGACAAAAATCTTATACCATAATTGAGTATTTAGAGTTATATTTTGCTGAATTTACCTTAAAAAGTATTTTGAAAGATCTAATCACTGGATGTTCTTTGAAATATTGCTTAACTTGGGCTTTAAATTAATCATAATTTTTTACTTCAACTGAAATTAGAACTTGATTACTAATACTTTTTTGTTTGTAAGACAATTTATTTACCACTAGGCTGGAAAGAGCTAAAAAGCCTGTATAAAATTCTGGTACACAAAAATTTCCCGCTGCTTTCTAAACAGGCTTTTATCGAATATTTTAAGTGATATTTATAAAGAAAAAATGATAAAAATGAAAGAGTTTTACCGCGACAGCCACTATTTCTATGCTTCGATGAAACGACAGATGTTTCCGGAAGGTATATTTTAAATATTCTAATTGGAGAATGCTCAAAAGAAGAAAGGAAGGGAGCGGAGGAAGCTATTTGGCATAAAAATGGGTGCCTGAAAATTTTTATTTTTTACCATTGCAAATGAATTTCAGGAATAGCACATTAGAAGAAGTAGTTGAATTAAAAGAACTACGATGTACCCGCTGTAAGAATAAAGCGGTTGTCATTAAAAACACAAACTAAAGACAAATCTGCAGTTGGAAGGAATGCATCCTCAAGAGCAGTCCCTTTCACCATAGTCGAATAGCAAGAAGAGCCAAAATAAAGATTATATGGCTATGGAGTGAAGATGCCAAGCATAAGACTATCGTTAAAACGTCGAAGTTGGCAAAAAAACAGTTTATTCGATCATCAAGAGAATGAAAGATAAGTTAAGGAAAAATTTCTGGGCAGAGACGTACAAAATCGGAGGGCCTGGAATTGTAGTTGAGATTGATGAATCCAAATTTAGTTTGCGTAAGTATCACAAAGGCATCATGTTTAAGGGGTTTGGGTGTTAGGTTTAGTCGAAAAAATGCCTGAAAGACGAATAATATGGCTCAAGTATGTAAAACTCAGCAGAAAAAAAACAGCATGAACCCCTACCTTTAGAGACCAGAAAACACACACTTAAGAGAAAAGCACTGACAAAATACTAAATACATAAAAACACAACTAAAAACGTTATTAACAACAAATCAAACAGCCAACTAACAGACTAATAAACAACAACATAAAATTAAGTATTTTTTAATTCAAACATAAATCTTCCAATTAGTCCTCACACACGCTTCTTTGCTTAGATACTTGCTGGCGTAAATTTCAATATATAAAAATAAACTCCTTTAAAAAGGCAAATAAGCTTTTTTTCACTTCGCGCCTTATTTTAATTTTATACTTCGTCAAAGACTATAGATTTTCTATATTATTCGTATGAAATCCCTCACTATTTGTGAGGCCTGTTAAATGATTCACAACGATGTGTGTACCATCGATAACCAAAAGCATTGACGTGCCTACTATAGGGCACCAGCCTTGATGGTGCACCACAGTCTTTGCTTAGCCATCCAATTGCTAGCGCATAAGTGAGCTCTGCATCTTTATTTGTAAAAATAATAGATGCATCATTGATCGGCTCACTTAAAATAGCATAGTTGTTGTTTCTTATGCTAAATGCCATCATAGGGTGACTAATTTTTTAAAAAAATATTTTTAGTGTCTAATAAGTATGTAAAACTCAGCAAATTCACTTTTTTCAAAAATTCAAAAATTTTGAAATTTCAATTTTTGCTGAGTTTTACATACTTGAGCCAATAATACTTCTCCTTGTTGATAAAAGAAACAAGGAAACACTAGAAGCTATTTTATTTAAGTATGTAGATAGCGAATCTGTTATTCACTCTGATTGCTGGAAAGCATATTCTCATATTAAAGACTATTTTGCTGCGCATCTTCAGGTAAATCATTCTAAGGGATTTTAAGACCACATAACTTGTATTACAACAAATACAATCGAAGGAAATTGGAGTGGTATCAAATCTCAGGTGCCAAAAACCTCCAGAAACAAAAAAGCCATTGATATTTATCTTATATTATAGCATTTGCAAAAAGTTTGTCACATTTTGCAAAAAGACTGTCACACTTTGCAAAAAGTTTGTCACACATAATAAAGGGTTTTTTACCACATTTTGAAAATTTCTCAACCTATTTTGAACGTATTTTTTACATAGAAAAAATAAATTCAAATAGCGAATATAGAAACAACAATTCTTTTAGAAACTTACTGCATTCTTAATAACAAAACGAATATATGAATACCACAGAAAGCATGGAACAAACTTGGTTTATAGATAAAATAAAATGCTTATCTTTCTTGTAGTTTTACTAAGCTACAATAATATTTTTACATTCTAAAACGTCCTTATGGCTAACGATTATATTTCGAATGAGAATCGTTTAAGAATTATAAATCTATATCTAGACGGTAGGACTCCCGCGGACATAGCAAGTATATTAGGATTTAAAAAACCAGCAGTTTATGCTGTTTTAAATTCTTACAAAGATAACGGGCTAGTTGAAAGGAGGCTTAAAGGCGGGCCAAGAAGAGTACCATTTATAGCTGACCAAAAAAAGATACTCCAAGGATGGGTTGATGATCACTGCGGGCTCACCCTGCAAGCACTAGTTGACCGGTGCAGTCATGAATTAAATTTAAATGTTAGTCGCTCAACAGTTGATAGAGCGCTTAAATCATTTAACTACTCTTTTGAGCGCACACACTCAATACCAGAGAGAAGAAATGGCCTAGAAGTGCTTGATCAACGAGCAATATATGCGGACAAAATCATGATTAAGTTCTCTCAGCTTGATGATACGTATGTATACTATATCGATGAGGTAGGATTTTGTATTTCGATGAAGACACGAGGTGGCAGATCACTAAGAGGTACTACACCGGTTCATGTAGTGCCAGGTCTAAGAAGTAGAAATGTATCAGTTTGCTGTGCTATGAACAAAAATGGAATTGTTTTATACAAAGCACAAACCAGAGCATATAACAGCGAGTATTTTACAATTTTAATGCAAGATCTACTCAGAGATATCAGAGACTCGGGAATTCATGAAGCAATCTTCGTTATGGGCAATGTACCTTTTTATAAGGCAGATGCGATTAAAAATCTAATCAATGAAACTAGTTTTGAACTGATTTTTCTTCCACCATACTCGCCTTTCCTTAATCCAAATGAAAATATGTTTTCAAGGTGGAAACAGACGGTGAGGAGCATGCGGATCCAGAATGAAGAGAGTTTAATTGCTGCTATCCACAGTGGGTCTGTAATAAAAATCCTGATGATTGCAGAGGGTTTTTCAGAAATATGATCGGGTATCTACCAAGATGCTTACTTAAAGAAGAAATAAGAGATTAAACTGTGTTTTTATCATTTTCACGTAATTTATGAACATTTAAAATTTTATACTAGATTTTTTTCTATGTAGAAAATACGTTCAAAATGTGGTGAGAAATAATCAAAATTGGTTGAGAAAAATTCAAAATTGAAAGAGAAATTTATAAAATGTGGTGAAAACCCCTGTAAAAATTAAATAAATACAAGTAAAAACAACAATAGACTAAAAATAGCCAGCAACACAATAAGCCGTTAAAAAGCATAAAAAAATACTTTATTTTGAAAAAAAACTTAAAATACTTATTTGAATAATGATATATTAGGTCTGTTTCATTTTTTTGCAATAGTAAAATGCGATTATTGCTATAGCAAAAATCCAAAAATTGCTATAGCAAAAAACTGAAATAAAAAATTTTTCAAAAACCGTTATGGCAAGGGAAGACCAAGAATTCATAAAACTTATTGTACTGCTAGATTCTTCTTCTGAAAATGATAATAGCTTATTCTATTCAACAGAATGGCTGGATAGCATAGCCAAAATGAGTCCTTCTCAGTTCTATGAGACATTTAGAATGAATTTAAGGTGCTTTGAAAGATTGGTTCAAAAAATGCTCTTATAACTAATTTAATAGTTAAAGTGGCTGTATTTATTTTTTACATCTCACATGCAAGCACTAATCACAAATTGCGAGAAATTTTTGATATTTCGCATGCAACACTGTTTCGATTATTACAGAAATGAGCGACGAACTTCATAAAATTGCTTTTGAAGAAATATGCTTCCCTAAGCCAGAAGAATATGAGCAGTTAAAAAATGGGTTTGCTGCTTTGGCACGGGCAGAAGGTGCAATCTTAGCTATTGATGGCACACAAATAAAAATATGCCCGCCTGCTATAGCCCAGGCATTTGATTATTATGACAGGAAAGGATGCTTCTCTGTTACATTTATCTGTGTAGTTGATTACATGCAGAGATTTCGAGGCATTACATACGGCTTTGGCAAAAGCCACGATGCCAGAATTTATAGAGGCTCACTTCTTAGAAATCGAATTGAAGCAATATCAGATGATAATCTCTATGTAGTTGGCGATTCCGCCTTTAGTGGATGTAGTAAGATTCAGATATGCACCTCTACAGCAGCTTTTCCTTTAACAGACTCAGAGGCATATAATTTAGCAAAGCAGCGAATAGTGGTCGAGAACGCATTCGGAAGATTCAAGTGAAAATTTAAATGATTTGAAACACGTATTCTAAAAAGGAAAAGAACAAGATAAGTTAAAATTATTAAGGCAGCAATGTGTATTCACAATTTTATCATTGATAACAGCTAAACTTAATTAAAAAGTTAAAATAAAATTTTTTTCTTCTGGCAGATTCATTTGATTAAGTTGAAACTTAATTAAAGTATCAATTTTATTTTCTAGTGAATCTATTCGCTTCTCCAGATGATCTGTTTTTTTTCATTTCCCTCAGAACCAGCTTCATATTTCCGTATAATAGCTTCATTTTGGCCTCTTTATATGAATTGTACTTTTTTGCTGAGCCTCTGGCAAACTAGTTGTTTCACTTGCTTCACTCACCGTTGAAAGATTTATACTTGCACTAGACTCATCTCCTAGTTCAAGTACATCTGGCATGCTATGGCGGATATTAGAAGGGAATGTAGCCCGAAATACTTCCCAGTACTTCCATTTAGGCGCTGCAGCACCAGTTCTGCAGCACTCTGTTAAAATATCTCGATACTTGGCAAAGAGATGGTTATATTTTGCCTTGACGACTTCTCCAGAAATCGTTGGCACAAAGCACTCTCCCATCTCCAGCTAGAAGCATTTCATTTTCTGCGGCTTATTTAACGATTCTGCAAATTTGATGCACATTTCTTCGTTGTGCTTTGCTCTTATCAGCTGTTCCGTCATCATTGCACTCTAATTAACTGCGGCAGCCATTTTGGGTTACTTTATTCAAAATTATGATATAGTAGTCACTATATCCAAAATTTTTGCTATAGCAACTTTTTTTACTATAGTAAAAACGTAAACAAAATTTTTGGATATAGCAACAATTTTATAAAATGGAAAAAGTCTTATATAGCATGCAGAGCTTTGGTAGCAACAAAGGCATACTTATTTAGGTAATAGGGTAGTTTTGGGGGGGGGGACAGATTTCCGGGTAAAATTTTCAAAAAATAAAAAAATTATGAGTAATGATATTTATTGCTTCAAAAACTACACCTAACTTTTCAGATATGCTTTTTATAGCTTAATTATATTATATCTGAAAAATGTGAAGCATGTGTTCCATATTACGCATTCTGGTATTTTTTACATAAGTTTATATTCGCTTGATAAGCTTAAATATCTAAGCTATAGAAAACATTGTAGCATAAAATAGTATTGCTATAAATATACTAAACGTATTTATACCATTTTCCAGTGAAAATAGACATTTTTTCAACCAATATAGACACTTTGCCAGCGAAAATGGACACTTTGCCAACGGATTTGGACACTTTGCCAATGGATTTGGACATTTTAAATGAAAATAGCATTTCAAGCAATTACCAAGTAATAAACTTATAAAACATGGAACACTCCAAATTGTTAATAAATTTAGTTGTTCGGCCTGTTATAAATCTCAAAAACTTCATTTTAAAAATATAACTAGTCTAATTATTCATCCTGCAATATTAAAAATTAATGCATATTTTGCCGTAAAAATAAAACTTAAAAATGAAAACTGATCACTAGTAGATTAAAAAACATGCACTAATAATGCCCATTACATTTAATTGTGTATATAGGGCAATTCTGCAGCACAATTAGTAATGTTACGAAGGATATGCCTGAAATATCCAGCACTGTCATTAGGCGAAATACTCTCAACTTCTGTTAGCATCATATCTGAAAGTATCCCCTGAACACCAGATCGAAGCTTAGACCTAATTCCATTTTTTATCTTAGAAAAGGCGCATTCTATAGGATTAAGCATATAAGAATATGGCGACAGGAATTTAAACTCATATCCAAATTCTGTTGTTATTCGCTGAATGTCTGCACGCCTGTGAATCCTAGCATTGTCAAGGATCAAGCAAGCATCTTGCATATGTCGCTCATCCCTTAGATATCTGCATAGTTCAGTTATATATTCAGCAAAGATATCGCCATTTACAGTTGAATTCGATATGACTTTACAATAGCCCATACCATTTATGCCCATGCTT
>JALPMN010000472.1:0-10094 GCA_024243835.1 Enteropsectra breve | reverse complement strand
GTATACGACTTTCTTATCATAGGCTTTTAAATTTTTAATAATTTTTTCTCGAAAATAAGACCACCCAAAAATAAGACCACTGGTCTTATTTTTGGGTGGTCTTATTTTCGAGAAAAACCGGTAGTTTACAATTCACATCCTTGTCAAACAAACCCAAATATTGCAAATCTAACAATTAATCAAGCAATCCAAAATAGTAAAGAACTATCTTCAGCAAATCAAATCAAAGAAAACACTCATAGGAATCTCAAAACACACTTTACACTAGGATCACAAGTATACCGTCAAAACAATGAATCAGGTAAACTTTCACCAAAATGGGATGGTCCATACAAAATTACATCTATAAGCCCAAACTTTATGACTTTCACAATTAACAATAGTAAAAGAGAAGTTAAAACAAACATCAGACACATTCGTCCTTTCAGGGGAGAGGAAACTGTGGTAACTTGAGTCACCACACATCATCCATTTTAAACATAAATGACAAAATCTTAAAACATGTGTTTTAAGATAATTATAAATACAAGAACAAACTCAATAAAATGGTTTTTTTTCAAATCTATCGTTATATAACTACTTTCTAGTACATGGCCAGGCACTCTAAGCAGGGTACTGCAAATACAAATCCACATACTATTTGGTCCTATTAGGATTAGATACTTGCCCTTTTACCCCGGACCAGTTGCCCTCAATTCCATTAGTGTGCACTAATGTTTCAGGGTCAACAAAGTGCAGTGAATGATTCACTAAACGATGCTCCGCGAATAGAGCACACAAATTTCTATATGATTTCCAGCAATCACTATGAATGATTGACTCTAGATGCACATATTTGAGCAACAGCGTCTAAAGAGTAGGTCTCTTGCGATCCTCTACCTTTACAAAAACAATCCTCCTTTCGGGTGTTCTCTCGTCCATCCCGAAGACCCAAACACCTTCTACCCTGTGCCCCCTGTAGTACTTGACCTTTCCGAACATTGATGTCGATTTCCACCACTACGCCTGGCCCGCCGATCATTGGAATGGAAGCATAATGCCGCCTGCTTACCCTCCTATGCATTTTTTTAATGCAGCGTCCGATAGGCTTACGATCTACGCCAGTTATCTCTGAAATCGCTGCCAGTTTTATTTTTGCTACCCACATCTGCAGAATCCTTAGAAGTGTCATTATAGGTAATTTTGTGTGGGAAAAGGGTGTCCCCTCTAGCAGACTCCAACTTGCCTGGCACCATTTTTTGTGGCACCGAAGAAGATGGTTGCTTCCCTTGCATAATTTAACCACCTTTCCGCAGCTTGGGCATGCTTTACTGGCAGAATCCAGAGCGCTCTCATACAATTGCATGAGCTGGTCGTCTCTATAAGCCATTTTAAGGGCAAAAAATAAAAATTTTCCTTTTATATTAAAAAGATGCAAAATCAGTCCCTTCCTCCCTTTTTATCAACAAGGACAACTGGAGAGTACCATGGGCTAGATGAAGGTTGGACAATACCATCAGCCAAAAGTTTGGACACCTCATTGTCGATTTGCTCCTACTGTGGTTTTCCAAGCTTATATCTGATCTTAGCGATTGGTTTAGATTCTCCGGTGTTAATTACAAGTCTAGGAGCTTAGTGCTTTCTAATCCACTTATTCGATCTTCCATTATCGCCTTAAAATCATTTTAAGTTCATCAGAATAAGATGTCGAATTTACTGCAATGCTGTGTTTAGCGCTTCCAAAGAGAGTATCAGCCCCAAATGACTTATCATTTATCTAAGAAGAGTACCGCCAAAAAGTATTGGATGAATTAGGTTATCAATTGCTAGAAGCTTTGTATTAAAAATTTTACCGTGCACAGAAATGCATGTTTCAGTAGACCAGTATCCTTGAGATGAGCTTCCTGAAAAAGAGCGCACTGTTTAACCATTGGACATTTTTAGGCCAAGTCTCTTTGCGAATGTAGTTGATATGCATGAGACGTCTGCACCTGTGTCCAGGAGTGCATTATTTATAATCACGTCCTTTATATTTATTGGAGTACTCATTGTACCCTATTTAAACATTTTAATTAAATACCCCATGTCAGATAATGTATCTTCTCCACAATATTAATAGTGACTAAGAATGTGCCATCTTCAATGCTGATGTAACGTTGTGAACTGAATAGTTTGGAGAAAATTCATTAATTCAGATTCCCTTGCACTGAGCTGCTGTATGTTCATACTTCTTATGATTGTCGCACCATTTGCTTCTGTTTTTTCTTCTTTTCTTGATTCCTGATACTTCGGCTGAACTAGAGTCATTTATTAAAAGATCGACGCCACGCATTTGGCAAGATCGCAAGGGAGAGAGAAGTCCTTCAACAGTGATATTAACTGAAACAAGCCTGAGTGTTCCGATCATTATTTGCAAAGTATGCGGCAATTTCTTAAGAATCCGAGTGACTTGAAACGGTTCAGAAAGGTTACATCTTCTCGCTATTACGACAAATTTTGGAGCATGGGGAAAGTTTGACCTCCAGGATAGGTTTGGGGTCAAACTTTCCCCAAGTTTTTTAAATATAAAAAATAAAGAAATAAAAAGTAAAGAAAACGTAAGAATTATTGTATTTTAATCAATTCTAAAAAAGCATYCCAAAGYGCATCTTTGTTGTTCCATTTAAAGCAGAATTYTTTCAAATAGTTTGCTCTGCAGGTAGTTTTAATGCCCTGTCTTCTTTTGATCTCCAGCTTGATCAGATTATTTATAGACTCAACTGCCTGGGTATTAACACCTGTGAGCCGATTTATAAACTCATATTTATGGCAGACGGTGCAATGCTCCTCGAAGAACTCCCCTAGCTTGCCATAAGATTTGTGCTCATCAGTGTAAATCTTGCGATTGGAAGCTACTTGCGAAAGTATAATGGGGATCATAGTTTCAGCTCGCTTTTCTGCAATAATGCATGCAAAAACCCTATTCACGCGCGTATTTAGCTCAACAATTACTAGCGCATCAGTTTTGTTGAAGGGAGAGCGGCCGCGATGATTTTTTACGGCATGATTTAACATCGTTTCATCTATCTGAACAATCATTCCAGGCCCACCAAGTTTATTTTCCGCGAAATCAGGGGTTGGCATTTTCGCAATTAATGAATCAATCACCTTAGCAATAGATTTTCTATCTGCACCCAGGTTCTCATCTATGCTTTATCTTGGTTGATGCATAGAATATCCCAGAATAATTTTTAAAATACTTTTGCACGGGAGGTTAAATTGATCAAACCAAGAATTTTTCTCTCCGAAACATAACATTTATATTTTGAGCATTACCTATTCATGCATCTCCACGCACACCCATCAACGCTTCGCTTGCATGCCACAAAATTAAGGCTATGGCTATACTCACATAAGATTTCATGATGGATCAGCCTCATTTGCATCATCCATTGCACTAACTCAACAAAGCCAAAAGTACAAAACATCTCTCCAAGCTCTTCATTAATCCTTGACATTAGGGTCAAGGTTTGGAAAATTTTTATACAAAAAACTCGGGGGTCAAACTTTCCCCATGCTCCCAAATTTTTCTATAAAACCTGCCCATGATTCGTCAGCTTGCTTTGATAAGCTTTCCATGAGCTCTTGTGCTTGCGGAATATTGCTGTACTCGTCAAAACGCTGCTGAAAAAGCATCATCACATCACTTAGTGAAATTTCGTCACATCCAGAAAATTCGTAAAATTTTTTCGCTTCGCCCGAGAGTGAACAGAGAAAAAGAAGACGAGAATGGGCTTCATCGAGGTTCTTAGTGGTCCTATACAACTCGAACAAGCGGAGCCAGTACACCACGTCTTCACCGCTTGACCCTGAAAATACGGGAAGCCATCCTGTCGTTGTCGCCAAATGTTGAGAGGAGACCGATGAAGACATAAAGGTAATTTAATTAAATGGTTATATAGGGCTCTGCCTACAGTTCTATTAAGCACTTTATTGTCCTGCAAGATACCGAAGAAAAAGTCTTTACCATTGCGGTTTCCAAAAAAAAGAAAGTTAAGAGATAGTGCGCCTGAGGGCATGATGAACCTATACAGCTCGTTGCTGAAAGATGACTGGGGCGTTTAGGCGGCCTGAACTGAAAGTACTCTTGGGGGATGTCGTAGCCTGAGTTGAGAAACTCAATTACGACATCTTTTTCCCTCCTTAAAAATTTTACTAACCTGAGCCCGTGTTAACAGAGAAGTCCTATCCAAAGGACATGAACGAGCCAAGAACCAGTTTTAACAAATCAATTTATCATAACTATCTGGTTTTTGGCTTTAAAAATGCCGGCCACGGCAGGGGATTTCTCCTTATGAAACTTAACACCAAAATGACCTGGGATACTTTTACGCCAAAGAGGGGAGACGCGAGCTGTCCGCAGACAGTATGGACTTCTGGGAGCAATCCCCAACCCACTTCGGAGAGCCTAGATAGTGATTCTTGTCCTCCATCTTAAAACTCCACCAATCAAAACCCGAAAGGGTATGATAGGGCTGGTGCCCAGAATGAGTTTATAGCGAGTGAAGAGGAATTTAACACTTTTATACGTTAAGCATTGACTTATGAATAAATTATTTATTATTATTGATGAGAATCTTTAGTCGTATGTTGCTGCCAGGAAACCACTTTTAAAACAAGAGCACAAAGATAAGAGAAAGGCAGTGTCATACATTTTTGTGGCTATAGACAAATAATGATATCAGAAATAGTAATAAAAGTGATATCAAAGTAATAAAAGTAGTGATATCAAAAAACACTTTAAGGATATAAATAAGAACAAAATTTAATAAATATGGGTGTTTTACAACATGAGTTTTCTTTTGTTTTGCCTGATGGGTCACATACGCAGTCCATCATATACCAGTACTTGGCATACGGCCGGTTTCTCGTATCTTCAGGGCACGACAGGCAGTATCTCAGAGCTGGCTGTAGTGACCGTTAAGAAAGATAAAAACTCTATTTTTTAGCGACGAATCAAGATTTTACCTCTATAATGGAGATGGAAAGGTTAAAGCTTGGCGTCTGCCTGGCTCACGCTACAATTCAGAGAATATTGTGCCAACTGTCTAGCATGGCGGAGGATGAGTATGTTCTGGGGCTGTATAGGATATAATGGAGTCGCGAGCCTGGAAGTCATTGATGGGACTATGGATAGTTTTAGCTACACTCGAGTGCTTAGTACTTGTCTGCATGAGTCAGCTGTTATACTGGGAGTTGCAGACAATTTTTCTTCCAGCAGGACAATGCACCCTGCCATAAGTCGATCTATACACGCAGCTTTTTCACAGAAAATGAAATAAATGTGATGGAATGGCCGGCACAGTCCCCTGATTTGAATCCCATCGAAAAAGTGTGGGCTTATATTGATCAACAGCTTGAAAAAAAGTTACATAAAAGTAAAAGCCAGCTGATAACAGAAGTTCAACAATTATGGGATAATATTGCGATAAGCGATATTCGAAAGCTATATATAAGTTTCACAAGACGGTGCGAGTTGGTCATTCGAAACAAAGGTAGCCATATAACATATTAAACTCAAGTGGTTTCATTTTTTGGAAAGCTGGCCGGCAACGAAACTTTTATTGACTATTTTTTGAATATAAAAGAATTTTATAAAGTATAAATTTAAACATTTATGTAGATATGTATACTCTAGAAGTGTGGCAAATTTAAAGGTTTGTTGAAAAATATTTTTAATAAAAAAGGTAAAATACGGGGGTGGTTCCATTTTTTTGGAAAGAGTCTATAATTCATCAAAACACCTATTCTTTTAAAGCAGTTCGAAATGCAATCTATAGCAGCGATTCTCAAAATGCGATAACAAGCTTTGAAACACAAACACACTTACGTTTTAAGACCTGTCCTTTCATACCTTCACAATGCGAAATTACTCTTAAACTACAAACTAGTACCATTTTAGTACATTTTTCATACATCCACAGTGCAAAATTAATCTTAAACTCCAAACTAGCATCATTTTAGTACATTTTTCATACATCCACAATGCGAAATTACTCTTAAACTCCAAACTAGTATCATTTTAGTACATTTTTCATACATCCACAATGCAAAATTAATCTTAAACTCCAAACTAGTATCATTTTAGTACATTTTTCATACATCCACAATGCGAAATTACTCTTAAACTCCAAACTAGTATCATTTTAGTACATTTTTCAAACCTTCACAATGCAAAATTAATCTTAAACTCCAAACTAGTATCATTTTAGTACATTTTTCATACCTTCACAATGCAAAATTAATCTTAAACTCCAAACTAGTATCATTTTAGTACATTTTTCATACCTTCACAATGCAAAATTAATCTTAAACTCCAAACTAGTATCATTTTAGTACATTTTTCAAACCTTCACAATGCAAAATTATTCTTAAACTCCAAACTAGTATCATTTTAGTACATTTTTCATTCTTATGGCCCCTTAACTGCCAGAGTTTTCTTTAAACAGACACTCTCTTATATTACTAGACTGAATATTTTCCATATAACTCGTAGCAGCAATAGCTTATCCTCTCAAATAACTAACTTTTTATTCAAATTCCTCCAAAATTTTATCCACATGCAAATCCTAAACATCGCAGAAAAACCATCAGTTGCCAAGTCCATCAGCAAAATCCTATCGACTAACTGCACAACCCAGAGAGGAAGACACAAGTACTGCCCGAACATATTTTTCAACTACAACGATGACCGGATGATTTTTACCAGTGTTCTGGGCCATTTATACGGCCATGACTTTCAGCACAAGGGCCGGTGGACAGACAGCAATCCCTATGATCTTTTTGACTCTCCCATTGAAAAGACGCTTTCAGCCGATGCAGTGCAGATTTCAGAGAACATCAAGCACCTGGCGAGCACTGCGGATCTTGTTGTTGCTTGGACAGACTGTGACCGTGAGGGTGAAAACATAGCCATGCAGATACAGAGCCTTGTTCCCCGCAAAAAGCTGAAAAGAGCGCGTTTTTCTGCCATTTCCCGGTCAGACGTAGAGAATGCGCTCTCGTCACTCTCTGAAATAAACGCCCACGAGTCTGCCGCGGTGGATGCGCGCATAGAGCTGGATCTTCGAATTGGATCATCATTCACTCGTCTACAGACCCTGTCGTATGCTCAGTGCCTCAACAGTGATAATTTTTCCTCTAATGTTAATATGTTTAATAAAACAGCGGGACAGACCCCTGGAAAAGAAAACAACAAAATAATAAGTTTCGGACCGTGCCAAATACCAACCCTTAATTTTGTTGTTCAGAGATACAAGCAGATCCAGGAATTTACTTCAGAGCCTTTTTATACCCTTGAAAACATAGTAAAGATAAAAAACAATAAAGCAAATAATGTTAGCGATAAAGAGATAAGCATGTGCTTTAAGTGGAACAGAGGGAACATTTTTGACAAAAACTGTGTGATTCATTTTTACAATGCTCTTAAAAATAGCAGTGCTGTTATTACAAACAAGGTGGTTTCAGACAAAGTAAAATACAGGCCGCTTCCGCTAAGAACCGTTGAATTTCAGAAAACATGCTCTTCCTATTTTAGAATGAGTGGCCATCAGCTGATGAATATTGCAGAAAAGCTGTACAACAACGGATACATCTCATATCCCAGGACTGAAACAGATGCATATCCATCAAATTTTAATTTTAAAAGCATAATTTCAAAACTGGCCGCTGATCGCTCGCTTGAGGAATATGCAAGCAATTTTAAGTTTTTGTATCCCAGAAGCGGAAAGAACAATGATCAGGCACACTCACCGATATATCCGCTAAAGGCGGGGAATGAGCTGGAGGGGCCTGAGCGGCAGGTCTATGAATTTGTGGCGCGTAGATATTTGGCGTGTATCAGCGAGAATGCCAAGGGTGAAGAAATAGAGTACACTCTGTCGTTAGTCAGCCAGAATAGTGGCTCTACAGAAGCGAATGTAGAAAAATTCACGTGCAGGGGCCTTAATATCCTGGAAAGAAACTACCTGGATGTCTATTTCTACGATAAATGGGAAAATATTCCGGTGGCAGATTTGGAAATAAACCAACAAATAGAAAATAATCTGGAAATAAGGGATGGAAAGACAACAGCCCCGGGATATCTGACTGAGAGTGAGCTGATAGCGCTGATGGACAAAAATGGGATAGGAACAGATGCAACGATTCATGAGCATATCCAGAAGATACAGAACAGGGAGTATGTGCGCAGAGACGGGAACAAGTATATCATTCCGATGGATCTTGGAATTAATCTGATTGATATTTATAACAGCCTTGATTTGAATATCGGAGAGCCGGATTTAAGAAAGAAACTAGAAGAGAGTTTGAAGAAAATATGTTTGAGTATCAGAAGAGCGAAGGATGTGGTGGATGAGGAGGTAGTGCTGTACAAAAAGATATACACGAGGCTTGAGGAGGGCATTGGGGAGTTCAAGAGGAATATAAATAAGAAGCATGATTTTAATATTAAAAAGGATAATGATTCTGACAGTGGCGATGATAGGGGGCCTTCGAGGAAGAAGCCAGCAAATAGGGTAACAGGAAAAGCAGTTAACAAACCTTCTGTAAATATCGCTCCTGCATTTGCACCGAGGGACAACAACGATAGAGATAATTCGAATGGCCCTGATTTAAAATGCAACTGTGGGGAGAGTGCGAAGATGCTGACTGCGAAGAAGGGAGCCAACAAGGGACGTAGTTTTTACACCTGTTTTTATTTTCCGAAAAAATGTGAGTATTTTTTGTGGGAGGACCAGAAGGAGAATGCGATTAACATGCAGCAGAGCAACAATAGAAACAACGGAGAAAATCGATACAACAGTGACAGCAGATTCAATAACGATAGCAGATACAACAATGGAGAAAATCGATTTAACAATGGAGAAAATCGATTTAACAATAGTGATAGCAGATACGATAATAGAAATAGTGATGCTGTGAATAAAAGAAATATCGATGAGCTAAAATGTAACTGCGGATACGATCCAATCAGGAAGGTCGCACACACAGAAACCAACAACGGACGAGGCTTTTACTGCTGTAACAAAAACTATAAAAAATGCAAGTTTTTTAAATGGGAGGATGAGCTTTAGACTCCTCAGAAAATAGACAATAAATTTGAAAAATAATACCGGTAGTAATGATCTTTTTATAGCATTTTAAGGGCTGCTTGTTGGATTGTGATGCATGTCGATAAAGGGGGTCTTCCGCCAATAAACTTTAATCTTTTCTCTCTCCTTTTATTTTTCGGAAGAAGTACCCCTTTTAGGACATAAAATAAACAGAGAGCAGCACTGCATGCTGGGATTTGGACGCTCACATGGTAGTGGTAAAATGAACAACAAGAAGAATCAGAGCAAGGAGAGCATCAACAGCCAGAGCAATGATCACACAGGGGTAATGGAAGAGATAGAGAAGGACATAGGTGAGATAGAAAAGGAAATACAGGAGATACAAGACATACAGGGGGTTGAGCAGCCAAAGGAAAATGCCGTTGCTCAAGAGAATCATGAGGAAAAGAGTGAAAAACCATTGCTGTGGCCAGACGAAATAAAAAGGAAACAAGAAGAACGAATAAAAGATAATGAAGAACAGGATGAGCAAATAAAAGATACTGAAGAACCTACTCAAGAAGTAAATGAACAAGTAGGGGATAGTGAAGAACCCACTGTAAATAAAGAATTAAACGAAAAACAAGAAGATGTTAAAGAATTAAACGAAAAACAAGAAGATATTAAAGAATTAAGCGAAGAAAAAGAAGATAATAAAGAGCTGAAAAAAGAAAGCAGTGCTATAGAGGCAGCGACAAGCAGCAACGATGATAATATCACCAACAATGACATTGTTATTGTAAACATGGATCATAAAGAAGACAAAAATAAGCTTGTTTCTGCTGAAAAATCTTATCCTGTGGTAACTGCAAGTTTGTTTAATTTTTATGATCTGCATAAGATTGAGACACAGGAGGAAGAGGAGAGAAAAAAGCCATACATTATTTATTTGAATCCTGAAAGAGTTGAAATGGCAGTTTCGCAACGAAGAATGAAGAAGCTAAGGAAAATCGGAGTGATAATAGGCACAGTGCTCATTATAGC
>JALPMN010000644.1:0-92431 GCA_024243835.1 Enteropsectra breve | reverse complement strand
ATACATATGAAGAACAAAAAAGAAACAGGAAGAAAAATAACAAAGATTGGATAAAAGACCAAAGAGAGATAATAGAAAAGAGAAACAAAAAGCTATATCTCTTGTACAACCTCAAAAATAAAATGCCACTAAATGAAGATGAAAAGAAAACTATATACGGCATATTTAAGAGAAACAGATGGTCAACCACGAATATAAAACATATAAACCTGGCAATTACAAAAGAATCAGATACAATAAAAATAATAGAAAGAGCTATAGAAACGCATATTAAAAGAAAACAATTCTCAAAAGAAAACTACATGTTTGAACTGAACCGCAATTTATTTTATAAAAAGTTAGGAAAAGAAGAAGAGTACCAATACTCAAATACGATATCAGAAATGGAAATACATACATTCTGGGGAACAATGTGGAATGCAAAGTCAAGAAAACAAAAAGAAGAAGAAAAAGATAAAAATGCAATGTTTGGCGAATTTATTTACAAAGATATAAATGAAAGTGAATTCAATATTCTAGAAATTAATGAAGAGGAGGTTGAGGAAACTATTAGAAACCTGCCAAACTGGAAAGCCGGAGGATGTGATAAAGTATACAACTTTTTCATCAAACAAAGCAAATTTCTATGGCCACACATCACTAAAGAGATCGAAGAAGTATTAAACGGAAAAAAAGAACCGGAAGAATGGTTCTATACTGGACTAACATTTCTCATCCCGAAGGTAGAAAATCCTGAGTCACCAAAGGAATATAGGCCAATCACATGCATGCCAAACCTTTATAAGCTGTGCACTAAAATATGCACCAAATCTCTCACAGATGTAGTCGAAAAATACCAGCTACTGTCAGAGAACCAGATGGGAACAGTAAGGAACGCACAAGGAGCTAAAGAACAAGGACTAATAAACAAAAATATTAATAAATGTAATAATGATCTAAAAACTATGTGGATCGATGTAAAAAAGGCCTATGATTCAATAGACCATGAATATATGAAAACAATATTAGAAAACCTAGCGCTACCTTCTTGGATTAAAAATTTCATTAAAAACCTAATGGGAAAATGGAACATACAGATAATATATGACAATAAAAATATAATTAAAGTGCCAATTAATAGAGGCATACTACAGGGAGACTCGCTGTCGCCAATATTGTTTGTACTATGTATGGAGCCACTGAGCAAATTTCTGAACAATAAATATCCGAAAATACATGTGAGTGATGATAACAGGTCCTTTGCAACGAACCACTTACTTTTTATCGATGATTTAAAGCTAATGGCGAGAGAACCAAAAGTATTAAAATCAATGTGTGAAGATACAATGGAATTCCTGAAAATAGCCGGATTAGAAAAAAACCAAGAAAAATCAGCGACAAATGAACCAACTCTAAGTAAAGAAGCAAAGTTATTAGAAGACGGAGTAGAAGGATATAAATACTTGGGAGTATTAGAGAATAGCAAAAACCAGATAACGGAAGAATCAATTAACACAGTGAAGACAGAAGTATACGCGAGAATTAAAAGATTAGTGAAGACTAAATTAAATGCAAAAAATCTATTTAAAGCCATCAACGAGCACGCCTTATCACTCTTGAATTACTATATTGGCCTAATCGAGTTAGAACCAGAAATTTTTAAAGAAATAGACCAAGGAATAAGAAATATACTAACAGAAAATAAAGTGCATATTGGAAGAGCTAATAAACAAAGACTGTACCTAAGCAGAGAAGAGTTAGGAAGAGGACTTGAGATGGTAGAATTTAAAAGCGAAAGAATATTACTGAATTTGAATAGATATTTACAAGGAAAGGAAAATAGCAAAAAATATTGTATTAAAAAGAGTGAGGAGGAAAATAAAAGCCATCTAGGAATAATAAAATCTTATTTAAAAATTAAGTATAACTTTGAAAATGAGAACTTTACAATCGAGGAGCTTAAAAAAGTACAGAAAGCATTATTGTATAAAGAAATTGAAGAAAAAATAATGCACAAAAAACTATTTGAGAGTAGAAAAAACATATTTGTAGATATGGTGGAGAGCTCAAGATGGCTTAAAACTGGAAACATATCGCCGGTACAAGAAGCATTCCTGTGCTTACTACAAGACAGGAATATTTTGTATAAAGAAATGGCAACAGGACAGTGCAATCACTGTCAGCAGGCGAAGAAGACAGTAGACCACTTAGCTACCAGATGCGAGAAGATGCTATACTATGACTACACCCTAAGGCATAATGAAGTGATCAAAGCAATTCACTTGATGATATGCAATAGGTACAATATAACGAATAACAAACATTTAAGAACGCACAGCGTACAGCATTTGTACACAAACGATGAAGTGGACATAAGAATAGACACCAGAATAACAACAGATATCAACATTGCGAACAACAAACCAGATGTATTTATATATGACAAGAAAAGAAATTTAATAACAATTATAGAAGTAGGAATAACATCTCAAAACAGACTACAAGAGGTAGAGGTAGAAAAAAAGCATAAATATGACATATTAGCTAACGCGTTAGCAAGTATACACAATGCAAGAGTACAAATAATACCAATAGTAATGACATGGGATGGAATTGTCACAAAATTCTTTGACTCATACTGCAAAAAACTAGGGATTAAAGACAGAATAAGAGCATATATGCAGTATGTAGTACTAAAAAGGACACTAGAAAGTATTGTGATAGATTTTAGAAGAAATATAAAAACAGAAGAATCACGAGAGGATATAATTAAGCAGGCAATAACTAAAATAATGGAAGAACAAAATAACAACGGTGCTATATTAGCATGAATAGAATAATAAGCACAAGAAAATACCCCTTTAATAAATACGGTTTTTTTTTACAGTATAAAATCAAACCATTTTAACCACTCGCATTTATTTGAGTTATAATTAAAGAATAAAGCTATGTTTTTACACGTTCTTTACAAAGATATCTAAAGTCTCTTTGAGAAACAATCTACAGCAAATGTCTTTTCTATTACTTTCTTCTATCATACATAGCGGAATACTTCTATTTCTGAAAGCAATAAAAACAACTTGTTTAAAAATTTTTAAATGCGAATTGCGGGAATCGAACCCGCATCTTCACGGCCACAACGTGATGCTCTACCACTAAGCTAAACTCGCCAAAATTTTATCAAAATTTTATAGATGTTGGTGTACTTATATATTCTTTAGTTGGAAAAATACTAATCATGTGAAATGTTTTTTAAAAAAAAGCAAAAAGCAATTATTTGAAATGGATGGGCCTGCTTTTGATAAAATCTTAAAGATATTCTATTCATCGTTAGGTAAAGTATGAATTTATTATGCATCAAACGCTAAGAAATTAATAATATTGTTGTATTGTAGCAAATAGTTCAATACTTACTTTATAACAGGATTATTCGTTACTTGTTCTAATAAATTTTTTTGCCAGAGCCCAGCATGTTCAAAGAGCAGCCCTTTATCTCCATGATAAACGACTTCTTTGACACCACTGCAGAAGTTTTGCACCTCCCGACATACACAGTTGCTACTGCACAGATTATGTTTCAGTTCGTGCTCGCTAGACTCTCACGATATCATCTCCCCAAAGCGATTGCATGCAGCTGCCTCTCTCTGGCAGCCAAAGCCACAGAAAACAAGATAAAGCCACAGATATTCCTAGAAGAGACCGGATACGCAGCAAATCCGGAACTGGAGCTTGAAATCCTCGAACTGCTAAACTATAAATGTGAATTTTTTGACCTTCACCGCTATGTTGTTGAAGTCTGCAATTACCTTGGTTTTAGTCCAGATGATAAGCTTGAGAATTTGAACAAGATTTACAAAACCTCCCTTCTGAACAAAATCGGGTTTATTACCGATGGCTACGAAATTTCCGAGTTTGGGATGTGCGTGTTTGGTGACTCAGAAATAGAGAAGATCGACTCGGTATTTTGTAAGAGGACAAATATGAAAAATATAGAGAAGATAAGGAAGGCACTCTTCTAAATGCAAATAAATTATTGTTTTATTAGATTTACCCATAAGCTATTATTGAGTATCATGATAACAAGAAGAATTCTTTTTTAACGTATCATTTACGAAAAAAAAAGGGTCGGTCGTGTAATACTACTTATCTCAGATATTCACATAGACACTTAATTTTGTCTGTCTAAACATTCTTAAATTAAGTTTAATAAGATCGTTTTTCAGTTGAATATATCCTTGTATTTAAACAATCCAAGTTTTCTTTCAAACGCATTCTTTCCTATATTTTATAGCACAATCCTCTTCATATTATAAGTCTCTCTCTATGATTAAAGCCATTCTACATCTGTTAACTAAAAGTATAAATAATACTTTTAGTTAACAGATGTTGAATATTTCTTGTCTAACAATGCCTTCTGTAACTTTTATACTACATATCCATACTGTGTCCTCTTATAACAATGTCTTGTATGGATAACCTCGTATTTATTTGTTTGAATTTATCATATTTGTTTGTAAGTGAAAATTGTCTTAAAATGAACTATATGTGCTTTATGCCACATCAACACCCCTGTATTTGCATGCTCTCTTCTTCCTTTTTCTCTCTTCTTTCTATCTCTCTGTATAATAATAATTTATCCATTTGTATTAATAACAAGGTTTAGTTTATGTTTCTTTAATCAATCAACGATCAGTTTTAAAAATATAAAAATAAACTCAATGAGAACCCTTATGATTGGACTGCTGAGCATTCTTGGACACCTTACGAACACAAGATGCGCCTTTACCAATTCCGATGTCAGCGCATGCGATGTCAAGCAGACTGAGCTTGTAGAAGCAGGAAATGTGAGTGTGTGCCTTAATGAGATATTCAAAAGATTCAAAGTAGAGCTCTACATGGGAACAGCCTATACCCCTTCAACCGATACAGATCCAGCAACACTTGCCGGGCAGCTGCTTCTTCCCCCCAAGACCGTTAATGTTTTGGCCAAGAATCCCAGTCTGTGCACCCAGCACAACATTCTTTATTATCGCTTTGATTTCAAGAATCTGCCCACAGCCCAAGAGTACAATCCCGATAATTTTTATGTTTTGATGTTTGAGTCAAATCTTGTGAATTTCTACCAGCCCGATGCCTGTGATGCCAACAATGTTTTGGCATTCAATGTGTTTGTAAACAAGGCCTCTGACAAGGCTCAGATAACAGCAGATATTTTTGCTGAGGGATACGGAATTGTTTTCCAGGCAAATGCCCTTGGACCAAATGTGCAGTCTGCCTATGAAGCGATTACCAGTTTAATTTACACCTACGCCGCAATCTCTGCCAGCTACGTTGAGGACACAACCACCCCCAATCTGTGGAGCATCGACACGAGTGTCAATGCCTTCGAGCTTCTCTCCACTGCATCCTTCAGTGTGTATCCCACTGCCACTGCTGTTGCCATGTTCACTCCATACAAGAACTGTCTTCTCAACGATGTGATTTTCACAAATCTCTGTGGATTAGAGTGCCTTATCAGCAAGAGCATCAACAAGAATTCTGTGCCTGAGCAAACATTCGATGCGATTGGAAAGCACATCCTCAGAAAGAAGTTCCTCAGATGCATCAAGAAGAGATGCAGCTCCCCATGCAAAAAGAGAGCCTGTGTCTACACTGTGGATAGATATGTTAGCAGTTTCGTTTCTTGCCTCAAGGTTGTCTGCGATGACTCAGTTGTTCCTGTTGAGACTCCCCAGTGTGTTGCCAAGATCGGAAACAAGTGCGATGCTGCCATGTCATACATCACATGCATGTCTTCAAAGACCTGTGTCCCAGCATTCAACTTCACCATCGAGCTTCTTTTCAATGCTCTTTTCAGCTACGCTACTTCTTACAACGAGGGCCGCTGTGCCATCGGTGAAGCCTTCGGCTTGACTTCCAGCGAGGCCCAGTACCTCTCTGACGACTTGGCCTGTCTTGAACAGCCTGCCTGCGATCTGATTTTCGTATGCGATGAAGAGGAAGAGGAGAAGAGAAAGAAAGAAAAGTGCAAGAAGAAGAAGGAAGAGCAAAAGAAGAAGAAAAAGGATGACGATGACAGCGAAGGATTCGTTTCCAAAAATAAGATTGCTATTTCAATCACTGTTGCTGTTGTCGTAGTTGTATCAGTCAGTGCTTACATGTTGATATAAGAGTAAATGTTTGAATATAATTCATTTTTTTAACAGTAGTTTTTATTATATCTAGTATGAATAAACATAAAAATAAGGATTCATTTTTATATAAAAGCATTTAGTGTGCATATTGAATCTGTTTGAAATATTTTTAAATACTTTGAAGATAGAAATATGGATACATTTTTATGTAGCCTTACAAAAGCATTCAGTATGTATGTTAATCTGTTTGAAATATTTTGCTAAGTGAGAATATGCTATTCTATATTTTCTAAATACATGTTAGAAACGAATATACTGTCTGTTTAATAAACTTTCAAAGATTCGTGTGAGAGACGAATATACTGTCTATTTAATAAGCTTTTAAAGAACGAATTGTGCTTTAGATTTATTAGCTGTGTTGAATATAAGCTTTGTTGATAGAGGAAAAATGTTTATAATAAGGTATACAAATGCTTTTTAGAGCTCTTTATATTATTTTTCGATGTGTATACCGATTCACACTATCAACTTTATTTAATTGGATAGACGAAAGCCAGGACAGCTGAGATTTGATATCAGAACTGTTCTTTTAGTTATGTACAAGATTTAAAAGATAAAGTTACAATGGAATTTGCAAAAAGTGTGTTTTTAGGTGGCTTTGGCAGTGACAAACAGCTGTATAGCTGATAGTACTATACGGAATTAATCATGCAGTTGATACATTTCACCTTCGAATTAACATGTTTTCAGAAGAATTGGTGCTATGTCATGAATGAGTTAAAATAAAGGTATGTGATAACCTATGCCTTTTTATTAAAAGCGATTTCTGACAATTTAAAGTCTTCAATATTTTAAGCAGGATGAAAATATAAACACAACGCACAAATACCATAAATCAAGATTGAATGATCTCTGCTTTTTACTTTCCTTAACAGTGGTGTAGATGAAGTATTAATCCTTTTAAGGAGGATTATTATACTAACCTTCAACGCGATCTTATTAACCAAACAGTCTAGAATTAACAAATTATAATTTAAGCAACTGTTGAAAAGTAAACAATCAACCAAATTTTTATTTTATAGGTTCCTTCGTTACTCTTTCATTAATTTCAATCTTGTTCTTTTGAAATTTTAGTGCTAAAATCTGAAGAAACCGGTGATCACTAATTTCTCTTTTAACCTACAAGGATGTTTCATTTATGTTAGTCGTTAAATTAATTAAAACATCCTTTTAAAAGTCACATTTCACCTTTTACACTTTAATTTCAGACCTTTAACACAATTAGAAGAAATGTTTATTGTAATCTGGCTATATGTCATGCTTTTTTCTTTCCAAAAATAGTATAAGCCTCATAATAAATTCTAAAACTCATGGTATATTAGGAAAGATTTGTCATTGATAGTGTTAATTCACAGTTATCAACGTAAAAGCTAAAATTATATATTTTTTAAGTTTTTTCTTGCATTAATAATATAAATATTTGCCAATTACATGACAACAGTTTTGAAAGGGCTTTAAGAATGCACTATTAAAACATTTTACACAGTTTTATCGCAGAACTCGAGTTCATTGCTCATTTATCACTTTAAACAGCTCTCGTTAATAATTTTGCCGAGCACATTAATCACATCGACATGTCTCTCAAACTTTGGTTTGACTTTATCCTTTAATTTCTGTAAGCTTCTTATTGATGGATTTCTATGTCAATCCAACATAGCATGATAGCACTGTTTCTTTGAATCACATGCCTAAAATAAGCTTATTTATAACGGCAGATACAGTCCCAACTATATAGTTAGAATAAGAAAAATAAAAAGCGCTTTTTACTTTATACACTAAAAATAAGTCTTACATATTCTAGGCCGTTAATTACGAACTATGCATATGCTAAAGAAATATAAAAGTCACTGTAAAAGCCCCAGCTAGTTTTATCATTTCGGGTGTGTGTTTAAAGAAAAGAGTATACCTAGATACCGTTACGCGTCGATTCGCCACATGGCGAATCGACGCCCTTTCGCCAAAAAAATTAGTGGCGTCGATTCGCCACGAGAAGTGATGGATAATTTTATAAACAGGCGAAATATAGGCATGCTGATTCACTAAAATATTAAAAACCAGAAAATAAAGTACATAAAAAGTAGTCAAATATAACTGTCAAAAAAATAAGTGAATTTATCCAAGTTTAGCTACTTTTGCCAGAAATATAGTTGATGCATTTTTTATAAAATAAAAACAGATTAACAAAGTTATGATTAATGATAGCAGCTTTAAAAAGATATAACTTAACTTTGTCATTTGCTTGATATCTGTGTATTAATTAAGAGTTGGTTAGTTAGTTAGTTTAGTGTTAGTTGGTTAGTTAGCTTTAGTTAGTGCTTTAGTAATTTAGTTTAGTTAGTTAGTTACTAAGTTTTGCTTATGATTATTTTCGTTTTGGGTTTAAAAACGTTAATTGAGAATATAACTGTTGGATATTAATACACGTTTTTCAGTGCAATGAATTTTTTTCAATCGCATTATAAGATTATTGAATGAGTAAAGATGTTTTATCTATAACTATTAACTTTATTTTTTGGTCGTATCTTGTTTTTGATTCCATTCTGTGGCGAATCGACGCCAGAAATTTTTTTGGCGAAAGGGCGTCGATTCGCCATGTGGCGAATCGACGCCCAGCCATATAAAAGTCACTGTAAAAGCCCCAGCTAGTTTTATCATTTCGGGTGTGTGTTTAAAGAAAAAAGTATACCTAGATACATCCTATTCAGTCAGTTTTTAACAATTTCATTGAGTTTAAATAATTTTAGCTTCTATTTGATTTTTTTTAAATGTGGTTAGCCAACACATGCATAAAAAGATGCGACAGAAAGCAAAGTGCATTGTGTATGCTAGAGGTATTTTCCTAAAAGTTATAATGACAATTAATAAACTAACTAACTAAATGAATTTAACGGAATTTCCCTCACCTTTTGTTTATAAATGTATTTGAATAACATAATACATTTATAAACAACATCCATTTCAAAAGCACGCTTCTATTTTACTCAAAATAAACAAAGCTGGAACATGTTTCACTTTGCATATTAACACAAGGATATATAAAACTTCTATAAAATCCATATCTACTCCACGTGCAGTGTCTAATACCCCCACTAATCATACAAACACCATTATTCTACATCTCTTTTATTTTCCAACTATCTTTCCTATTTTAAGCTTTAAGGTTTGTTTATTTTGTTATTAAAAGTGATCAGATTTAATTAAAAATATAATATAAACTTTAGGAGTAAATAAACCATATGGCACACATCTACAGCTGGGCACTGATGCTCAGGTACCTAGATTCTGTCATGGGACTGCTGAATGCCTCGCACGGAGAGCAGCGGTGTTTCCGCCCGCTGGATCTAAGCAACCCGATCTGCAATGCGCCTGCATCCAAGCTGGAGTTTTTCTTCTTTGAAGGCACGAGCTACACCCCTGGAGACACGACCTACTACCCTACGCCAGGCGTACGCTACTCGCCGACTACAACAACAATAACAGGAGTTGCATTGAGACAGCAAGTTCCTACAACAACGGACAGCGATGTTAAAGGAATTTTAAAGATAAACACAGAGAATGCTAAAGCTGAGGATAAGCAGCTTACGTTTTCCAGCAGTGTGAAAGGCGCCTCAACCGAATCGAGTTCTAGCGGCACAGAAAGTTCCAGCGATGACACATCTTCATCTGATGGAACAGACACTTCATCTTCTTCATCATCAAGCGGAAGACGCTCATCATCGAGCGAAGGAACATCATCAGGTTCATCCTCTTCGGGTGCATCTTCATCTGATGGAACTGACACTTCGTCAGGTTCTTCATCAAGTGGAAAAGGTTCTTCATCATCCAGTGGAACTGAAAGTTCGTCTAGTGGCGCGTCATCAAGCGGTGCCGAGACCAGTGGATCTTCATCAAGTGGTGCCTCATCAAGTGGATCTTCTTCTAGTGGATCATCAGGTTCTGAAAGTGGTGCCTCATCAAGCGGAACTTCTTCATCAGATGATGGATCTTCATCAAGCGGTGCTTCAACCAGTGGATCTTCTTCATCAAATGATGGATCTTCTTCATCAAATGATGGAACTTCTTCATCAGATGATGGAACTTCTTCTGACAAACAAACAAAATTCGGTCTTGAAGACACCCCCAGCCCCACGACTGAAAACAAACTCAAGAAAATGCTTTCCATCGTAAGTGAAGTATCAGAACCAACATCATCAGCTGATAAACCAATAAATCAGGGAGGAGTCTCTAAAGACTTTGACAGCTCTGTCTCTTCCTCATCAGCCAGCAGCTCTGCATCCAGTGATGGCACTTCTTCATCTTCATCAGGCACTTCTTCATCATCGTCAGGCACTTCTTCATCATCAGAATACACTTCTGACAGCTCATCATCTCCATCAACACTTGTTGGTGATATCGTTAAGATTGATGGGCAGTTAGTTAATAATGATAAGCTTCAGGCACAGGCGCGTGTGGTAGATGAGACGAGTCTTAATACTGAGGCTAACAAGAAGATTATTCTTCCTATTAATGAAAATGATGTATCAAATGCTAATATTAATAATGAAGCTATAAATATCAATGATAATATAAATAGTATTAATAATATTAATACCAGTGCTAGAAGAAGACTCACTAAAATAACAAGCACCGACAGCTCAAACACATCATTCGACTTCAGCGAGGATACAAACATGCCCGCTGGTATCGATTTCATCGAATACAACAAGCTTAACTTAACGAACAAAGGCATCAAAATGGCTGCGTCCATCCCAATGCCACTCGCTGACCCACCGGTCATCCCAGTGGACATGCCCGTCCCAACAAGCAACGCCATCGAGGGCGCAGTGCTTCTGAACGGCGCATTCTCCGTAAGCGAGTCGTACTGCTGTTCTGAGAACAAAACAATGTGCTACCTGAACTTTACGCCGAGACTCTCAAAGCCTGTCGTTGATCCAACGCTGTGGCACGAAATAAACATCGTGGGAAGAGTCAACGAAGAGCCTCTTCTCCCAGATGTGAACATCTTCTCGGTGTTCGTCAGCGATCCAACCATAGGGGTGATGATGGACATAACAACGGAACATGCTGCGATTGTCTTCCCGCCAAACACAAACTTCGAGAATCTCACCGTTACGGTTGTGTTCCTCGGAGCAGCGAAGAGTGCGAGCTACAAACTGGTCCCAACACCACTCCCTGCGATGTACGACATAAAAATCATGTCAGACATATTTTTGTACAAAACGCTGTACTTCTCCATGGAGGCACCGGTGGCTCCTGCTACGGTGGTATTTGAAAACTACAACAAATTCTGGAAATTCATTTCTGAGGAAAAGATCATACACGAATACATTAACTCGAGAATCAAGAGAAACTCAGTGGCAATTAACCAGCTGGAAGACATAGGAAAACACATCCTGAAGAAGAAGTTCCTGCGCACAATGCGCACGAGAACAAAGTGCATGCACAACAAGTGCTGTGAAGAAAACATATGGCAGAGATACATGGACAGTGTTGGATCATACATCCTGATGGCAAGCAGCAGCATCGATATCAGCAGTGAAATGATAACAAACTACTGCCAGACTGAGACTCCAGACTGCCAGACCGTAAACGCATTCTTCTCATACATCAGCAGAAACAAGGTGCCATGCTGCAGCACAATGTCAGAGTCTCTCCAGGACTCATTCGGATTTTTGGGTGTCTGTGGCATCGACTCAGCCTTCTACATCCCATCGCTGTACCCCTCAGCTGGATGCCTGTGCGACAACTTTATTCGCGACTACACAGGGCCGTGTGCTGCAAAAGAGGTATGTGCTGTAAAAGAGGATACATGTGAGACAGAAGTGAAAGTCGATATCAAGGCTAAAATAAAGGTACAAATGGATGTGTGCGATACAGATTCAGACAGTGGATTCGAGGATGACTGTGATGATGAGAAGAGAGAATCATTCTTCGGAAGGAACAAACTCGCTATCGGTGTTGTTTCTGTCTCAGTTGTTGCTATCGCCTCTGCTGCCACATATGTTCTAGTGTAAAATAAAGATTTTGAAAATATATTTAGAAAGCTAATTTATACATTTTAATTAAGTATCGTTTATTTTAGATAATCACAGATTTTATCTATGTTGCCATGTTTTTATAATACTATGTTTACTTTAATACGTAAATAGATTATAAATGGATTTATAGAAAAGAAGAGTACTATTACATGAGTGTGTTTGACATTTAAAGAATAGGATAGTTTTATCGTTAATAGTCTTAGTCTGTTAATACTGGGTATCTATAGACTGGTATTTAATTATTAGAATAATTATACGACTATTTTAATGAAAAATAAGAAATTGGAAAAATTTTAAAAATCGTAAAATTTAGAAAAAATTAGAAAAAAAATAAAAATTTATTTTTTTTGTCTCCCATGGACAAAGACACGGCCTTGATTAAACTGAGAAGCTGCTTCGTTGAGGAAGGAGTAGCCAAAAAACTCATTAAAAAACACGGGCTGAAGTTTAATGTTGGGTTTTTGAACAACAAAGAGCAGCTAGCAGTAAGAGAGAAAACAGAGGAGTTTCTGAGCTCTGTGAACATAACAATGGACGATCTGGAGCAGTATGCGCTTGTTGGGGGAGAGTTTCCATTCAAGGAGCTCATGCTGCACATAATGCCTGTTGTGCCATTCAGAACGTACAAGAATGTCGCTATGCATGTTCTCTATAGATATCATCCATACTCGGGAAATAACTTCTTTACTGAAAAAGACGATATAAAGCTGCTTGAGCTTGTAGAAAAGAACGGGTTTCGATGGCACGATATGTGCACGGAGATAACGAAGTATCGCGATCATCTGCGGAAGAGATACCTCGTGCTGAAGCAGCTTAACACCGTTTATGTCGGGCCGAGGGAAATAGAGATTCTGCTTAAAAGGGGGCTTCCTACGACAGAGCGGGAATGGAATGAGCTCGCCAAGAAATTGAATACACAAGCAGTGACACTCAAGAACAAGATAAACAAATATCTGCATACTAAAAGATATGTAGAGGAGGAACACGCATACGATGATATTGTGCTGCTGGTTCATATTATGGCTTATAATTACTATTGCCAGGCAAATATAGACATACCCGCATTCTTGGCTTATATAAAGGAATATGGAAAGGAGTATTACAGCAAAAGAAAAATCATAGTGGATGATAATACTGAAAAAGATATTGAGGACCAAAACATAGAGTATACAGAGAATATAGAGAATGATGGTGATATAACCAAGCTATTGGAGCACAATGAATTTAATCTAGAGAATAAGGTTAGTGATGATGACCTTGTTGATATGGACGAACTAACAGAGAAATTAGATGATTTTTTCAAAACAAAAGATCTGGATCTGAGCGTTGATGTTGAGATAGAAGATGTATTTTGGCACACGATTGCCCCAGAGATTAACTTTAGCACCTCTGATTGCAGGAACAACTTTAATAATCTGAAAAACACATTTTATATCACCAAGTTTCAGGATGTGAAAAATACTCTCTACTCTCTGGCCCATTCCTTTATCATTACAGAAATAAGAAAACAATATGTAAAAAATATGAAGTAAGAGATAAACATCGCTAATATAATATATTGGTGTGAATAGACTCTTATACGCTACTTATGAATAATTTATAAAATAAATAGACTTTTATTTATGAAATATTTTACAATTTTTGATACTTGTTGAGAACTAACTGAATACTGATATTGCTCATTGTATGAACGGCCACATAGAATATGGCACATAGTTTATGAGATATAGAAGAATATGACACATGGATTATGACACATAGAAACTGACATTGCTTCAGATTCGAATTTCACTACACCCGTTTCAGGATAGTGGAAATATGATAGCACAAAAAGCATCATGATTCTCCATATAAGCGCGGTATTTGCGTTATCAAAATACATCGTTATGTTCAAGACGCCAGCGAACAAGTCACATGGTCAGATAAAGACTTTTGCAGCACATAAAACCGGAGAGATAGAAAAGTACTTTAGTAGCCAGGATAAAATTACAAAAAGACTCTCAAATGGATTTAGTGCTGAGCTGACCCACGAGACAAAGCAGGCACTCGAAAGAGACAGTTCTGTGCTGTATGTGGAAAAAGACGCAGCAGTACAGATGGCTGAGTACGAAATAGAACCTGATTATCTGCCATACACGTTATTTTCAGTAAAAAATATCGATCAAGAAACTAATGGAGTTAAATTCAGGTTCCAAAAAGATGCACCATGGGGCATTTCTCAAATATCTGGGCACAAGAACCGCTATGAATATATATCAGGGGCAGGGAAGGGAATTACTGTCTACGTCTTGGACTCGGGGGTTGATGTAGAGCACCGTGATTTCGAGGGGCGCGCCTCTTTTGGCTATAACGGAATTCCAGACTCTCCCGATACAGATGAAAATGGGCACGGCACACACTGCGCAGGCACAATTGCAGGATCAACGCATGGCATCGCTAAGAATGCAAATATCGTTGCGGTAAAGGTGCTGGACCGAGAAGGCGGTGGACTCATTTCAACGCTTATTGAGGGAATAGACTACGTAATGCATGCCCATGAAAAGAAAACCCAGAAGTATTTTGGCAGAAGAGCAAGCGGCTTTTTCGAGAAAAAATGGAGCTTTGGAGACAAAGGCAGGAGTTTTGAGCGGGATTTTAAAACGGTGTTTGAAGAGCATGGGGATGTGCCAAAGGCTGTAATTAACATGAGCATCGGCGGTAAAAAGTCTCCTGCTCTTAATTTTGCCATAAAATACGCATCGACGTATCTTGGGATTCATTTTGCACTGGCGGCTGGTAATGAGTCTGAAAATGCATGCAGCTTCTCTCCATCATCAGCCAAAAATGCAGCCACCGTTGGGGCAACGAATCTTCGCAACAGAATCGCAGGCTTTTCAAATATCGGAGGGTGTGTGGATCTGTACGCACCCGGAGTGAAAGTAGCCTCAACATGGCCAAATGGAGAAATACGCGTTCTTTCAGGCACCAGCATGGCTGCACCGCATGTGGCTGGAGTAATGGCTGTTTATCTGACACTGGCGGAATTCAGGCCATCTGAGCTGATTGAACGGCTGATCAAAGACTCTGTTCTTTCGGCACACTATTCGTCTGGAATACTAGCCTTCTCTTCAACAAAGAGAAAAGAGCCATCGCTGTCACTGACAAAGCTTTATTCGCGTCTCAAAAGTGAGACTGATGAAAAGAACTAAGTATGAATATCAAGACAGATGAAAAAAGTTAGGTATAAATATTAAGACAGATTAAAAACACTAAATTTAATATTAATAAAGATGAAAGGAATAAGTTTTATATCAAGACAGATTGAAAAAAGCTAAATTTAATATTAATAACGTTGAAAAGAACTAAGTTTAAATACCGAGACAGAGTTTAATACTAGGCTTCATTTTAATAAGGATGCAAAATACTAAGCTTTTAGCGAATCCCTTTTAATAATAAAGATTTAATAATTGCATTTGCTGTAATTAAATGTACTTAACTTCTAATTGCACTATATAAAATATTAAACACTCTTTAGAAAATATTTCTTGATGGATTTTATATTTTAAATTTTTGGTGCCTTGTACTTTTTAAATGGATGCAAATGAGGGACTAGGAAGAATACTAAGTGATCGTTTGTTTATCAAGAGAAAGGAGGATTCTGAACACAACAAAGAAAATGAAACCCATCATGAGAATATTCCTGGTGTAAAACAAACAGGAGCACATGCCAAGGTGCCGCTTGCGAGCATTGAAAACAAACAGAAGAGTTGGCGGGAAAAAACAGATATGCTAAGTGGTGATAGAAGAGATGCGATGGCTGTAAAATCATCCCAAGAGCATGGCTCTGGGAAAAATGATGTGCTTGTTCTAGAAAATGAGTATAATATGGATGCTCACCATAATCAAAATACTAATACGAACGGAAAAGCAGAAGACTTAGAAGAAGAACATAAAACAAGCTCGTATGATTTTCCACAGCAGACGGTATTGAGCGGATTCTACCAGAGCATTGATGATGAGATGAAGGAGGTTTATAAGACAAAAGAGAATATCAGGAAGGGTAAATTTAGCAAATTAAATGAAGAGATGCCTATAACAAAAGATGAAGAAACGCAATTTAGCAAAAATATAGGGGCACAGTTGGCTGGGCCTGAATATCCAGTAACTATGAATAATATAGATGATATGCATGAGAGGGATGAAATAGAGAGACCGCATGTTACATTTGCAGATGATATTCAAATAAAAACTATCGGAGAGAACAAAAAGATAAAGGCATGCATCGGCGAAATCGAGCAGATAATCGATAAAAACATAGGGGCCGCAGGAACTGCTGAGGGCTATGAAGAAAAGCTGGTTGTAATTGAGGAAGAATTTCAGAAAATGAAAAACAGCCAGATAAAAACGATAAAGCTTAAAAGCAAAATATTTCAGTTTATATACTCAGAACTTTATAAAATAGAAAACGAGTATAAAGAGAAGATAAGGGAATCAAATACACTGAATGAGGAGCTTAAGAAGGAAAATGAGAGTCTCAAGCTGAGGATTGATAATTTTGAGAGCATGAACGTTAACAATTCGAACCGCAAGAGTAAGTTAAGTGCTGAGATGATAAATGCTAATACAGACATGATAAATGCAAATATGGGGCGAGAAGAGGAAATTAAGAATCTCCGAATAGAAAATGTAAAACTGAGGGAAGAAAATTTCAATCTCAAAGAATCATTTTTAAAATATGAACTGGCTTTGAAAAGAAAACTAGAGGAGTACAAGATAAAAGTACTTGATTCTATAAAGGAGTACAAGAAGAAATATAAATAAATTGTATTTAAAAATTGTTGAGCTTCTTAGAACATATAAATCCATAATTTATTCACAATGAAATCTCGTAAAACTGTATTTACAGTTCTAAGACTTTTTAAAGAATGAACTTTAAAGTTTCTGTTTTAGCTGCTTTTATGAGATGTAGTTCCCTTAATCCCTATTGTAAAATACGCTGATATATTTATTTTAGTGTAGATATAAATGACCACACATCTCAGTATGATTCTCTATGTTGTATTAGGCGATTTATAAATTTAGTCGCAAATTTACTCCTTCCCATGGAAAATAGCAGCAAGCTCAAAACAATAGAACAGCACATCAGATCTATAAAAATAAAGATCTTGGACATTATTGACAGGACAGAGAAACTAAGAGATTTCAACAACAAGGTAGAGATGCTGCTCCTGGCTTATGAAACTTACTCTGAAAACATAGATGTTGAGCTTGTGCAGAGTAGTTCTACTGGGAAAAATGAAAAAAAAGGCAGCGTTCAGAGCCACAAGACACGCCAATCAAAGAGCTGCCCTTCTGACGAGCCGCAGGAAAAACTAGTTAAAAAGGCGAAGAAAATGCTGCCAGCTCACAGAATCCAGGAACTCTTTAAGTCCAGCAAAAATAACAAAAATATTGCGATGGAAATATACGGCCTGCTGGAAAGCGGCAATACAGTTCCTCTCGATGACATAGTGAAGAGGATAAAGCAAAGCAAATACAAGGTTATAGAGATTCTAAACACGCTGCTGAAAGAGCGCATTGTGGTGAAGAGTTTTGACAAGGGTTTTATGTACAGAACTAACAACAATATTTAATATCGAAGATTAATAAGCACAGAGAAGCAAATAAATAGCATTTTAACTAAGAAATTTTTCTGATTTTAATTTTTATAGTTTCCTAGGCAGTCATAAAGCCGTATTAAGGAAAGGAGCGAAATAACACAGCATAAGTCTTGTAAGGTTTTTTATCTTTTTATAGCATACACTATAGAAAAGGTATTAAGCCATTAGATCCAAGATAAATTGCTGAGTGAAGATTATCTACAATCAGATATTCTTCATTTACTGGCTTTACAAAGATAATCCCAATATTCTGGCTTTTGAAATATTTTTCTTTGTAAAAAATACGGGCCCTTGAAATGGACAAAAGCTTGGAAGACTGCTATTATTTTCTGTATTCCCAGTGCAGAAGAAACGAGAAGTGCAGCTTTAGGCACTGCGCAGCCGCTAAGGCGAATCCGGTGCTCTGCGAGAACTGGGACAAGACCAAAAGCTGCACACACGACTGTGCCTTTCGCCACAGCACATATCACCTGCAGAAGAACAGATCCGATGACTACTGTTTCTGGGAGACCAAGGACACAGGATGTTTGAAGGAACACTGCGAGTTCAAGCACAGGGACCCAGCCAAGGACCAGTGGAAACTTGAACGGAATACCGCACCGCACGAAAAAACACCATGGAGCAAGCCAGAGCACCAGCCATTTGCTTTAACATCTTCACAGCCGCATGGAGAGCAAAATGAAACTACCTTCAGTGAGGGGAAAAGCGACTGGTTTGCATCTGCACAGCAGAACATGAGCCAAGAAGGCATTCACACAAATCAGCACCAGAACAGATTTACAATGCCCCAAGAAAACTATCCAAGCGCAGTGAGTTTGGATATACCGCCAAACAAAAGTGACTGGTTTACTGAGGCAAATATGAATGTTCAGAATCAGATGAGTTTTAATAATACAAACGAAACTATAAATACAATCGATAGCAACAATATGATGCAGGTGATTGAGGAAGGAGCACCTGTAAGCACCCAAACTAATGTTAATTGGTATGAAAACACGAAGCAAAATTTTCAAACAACTGGAAATTCATTTGCACCTCAGAGTGTTGAAAGTGAAAAAATGGAAATAGAGCCGTATCCAAAGGAAGGAAGAAATGAAAGATATAATAGAAAATACAACGAGAGATATGACAGAAAATACAACGATGATTCGAGTAAAAGCTACAGTGAAAGGTATAGTAAAGACAATAATGAAAGAGTTAATAAAGATACCAAAGAAAGATATAATAAAGATAATAGTGAAAGGAATAGTAAATATGATGATGAAAGGTATAATAAAGACAAAAGTGAGGGATATGGCAGACGAGAAAAAGATTCAGATTTTAAATCCGACAATAGAAGAGAACGAAACACTGAATTTGAAAGAAGAAACAGGCCCAGTGAATATGAAGAAGGGAGAGAAAGGTCTGGATCAAGAAATGACAGCGAATATCAAAGGGGAAATGATAACTATAAAAGAGAAAATGATAACTATAAAAGAGATGATAGAAAGGGAAATGATAACCATAAAAGAGATAATAAAAATGAAGATTCCAATAATTATAAACGGGAAGATAAATATGAAAGATCATATGATGAAAGAAAAGATAATGATAATGATAGAAATTACAAGCGGGAAGAGAAAGAGAGAAGCAGAGATGGAAATAAAAGTGAAAAGTATTATGAAAATGAAGGAAGGGATAATAAACGATATGATGAAAGAAAAGATTCAGATGATGATAAACATCACAGACGGGATGAAAAGGCAAGGGAAAGAAATGGGGATAATAAACGATATGATGAAAGAGCTGAATACGAAGAAAAGAGAGACAGCCGTAGAAGCAGGGAAAAAAGATATGAAGAGGATGAAAAGCCCAAAAAGCATTTTAATGATGAAAACGAGTATGATGAAAATCACAGAAGAACATTTGGCAAAAAGAGGAGAGAAGACTTTGTTGTTGGGGAGGAGGATCTTAGAGAAATAGAAGATGAAATTGAGGAAGTTGAAAATTTAATTAGAAAAATTAAACGAAGAAGAAATTAGAAAAATAATGGTTTTAAACAGCATGCTTAGTGTGTAAAATAAAATTTTTTGTATTTAAATGCTATTTTTAGTTTTATGTGCAAAATATGAATTTTTTAAATACCCTAATTATTTTTAATGAGGTATTTAGCACTATAATTTAAGACTCTTTGCTGTCTTTGAAGGTAAGGCGAACGCTTGTAAGGAATCCATCCATGCTGCTGACAAACAGAATACCATCATAAATAAATGCATCCGTTATCGGCAGAAAGCAGGCGCTGTCAATACAGACAACGAATGAGTAGTGTTTGTCCGACCCCTTCTTTTCTTCTATAAGATACACGGCCTTCTTGGTGCAAATCACCAAGAGGCTGTTTAGTTTTAATATTTTTACAATCGAGGCATTCAGTGGCCCAACCGAAGCAAACATATTATGCTCTGTGAACGGTGCTGCATATATTTTTAGTGTGTTTTGCTTCGTAATTGCGTAAAGAAGCTCTTCATCAAAGAGCAGTCGCTTAAATAGCCCCCTTGAATAATCTATCTGCTTCTCAAAACAGTTAATGCTCTCCATATTCATTTCTTTATTTTCATTCCATGCAGCCTTGTGGATCTTAACCGTTTTGTCAAGGGAGTGAGTCGCAAGAAAATTGTATTTTGCATTGAAAGAAATGCCCTGAATTGAATTTCCGTGTAATTTTTGGCTACAAAGGAGCTTGGAGCTAATTTTAATATTTTTTAACTCTTTTTGTGTACTTGTTTCTTTTGAATTGCTATCATTAGCACTTGCATTCTTCTCTTCAACATTAGATGGTATATTGCTTTTATTCTCTTTATCTTCAGCAAATATGTTATTTATTTTATTTGCATTTTCTTCAGGTGGTATGTTAGTCACCTCATTCGATGGATTTGTGCCGCTTGCATTCAGAATGGCACTGTCCTCTTGCTCTATTTCGTATATCTCAATCTGATGTACTTCGATTCTGCCGCTGATAAAGCCAACGGCAAGCTGATTGCATCCAACCCAACACACTTCGTATGCATCGTCCCCATCGGCGCCTCTAACTGTGTGCACTGCTCCAGGGGCAAATAACATAACCTTCCCACCATCGGAGCATCCCGCAATGACAAATTCGTGTTCCTTTGACGCACCGAATCTCACACAGTTTATGGGATTCGAAAATCCCGAAAGATCCCTGTAGTGCTCTATAGAAACAGACGAATTTGCTGCTGTTTTGTATATGTTCTGGCGGTAGTGCATGCTCCTAGTTGTGGCCTTCCACAGCCTGATTACCTTGTCGTATCCCGATGTTGCAATCAGACTCCCATTGCTGTCTGCCGAGAGTATCGGCGAGTCTTCATGGAAATAAATGTTATGTGTTGTTACTTCTATAGGACTGAATTCTGAAGCATCATTCATCCTACGATACAAAATTTTGGAGAATTAAATATTTTTAAAAATGTCTTCGTAGTTTTGTGAAAGCCCTCTTTTTAAAACTAAATAATTGTTTTTTTCTAAATTACAGTATTTTAAGGCTCTGAAACCAACTATTAAGTTAGATGCAACCGATAAGAGTGTATAGTAAAAATTTGTTAAAAGTAAAAGCAATTTCAAACTTTTATTTGTCCCATTATAAACCGCCCCTACGCGATATCCAGCTGCACATGATCTTTTAGCACGGAATTAGCTGCCACACCTTCGATGAACCAGAGTATTTTCTCTTTTATTTTTAGCTTAAACACGACCTCATTGGCCAACACATACTCTACAATTATTTTATTGTTCATTGCAATGAGTGCCGCAACAAACTTTGCCATAAACTTTCTCGTCTCGAACGTATCGCCCCGCATTCTTCCTACCCTTTCTATGATATTCTGGGTTATCAGGAACTCTCGTATTTTGTAACAGCCGATTTCCATCAAGTATATCAGCAGCATCTGTGCATTTGGCTCGTTGAACGCCTTTTCAGTATAAAAATGATGAATTATCAGGTAGAAATCCACATAGCCCGCCTCTACTTGCAGCCGTATGCCTTCAGAAATGTAGCAAAGGGCCTCGTCATCAAAATTGTCTCTGTTTTTGTGCAAGTAACTCTCAAGATAAGAGTCGTACTGGATGGTCCTGTTGCTTACTGACAGGAAATAAAATATCTCGTGGTATTTCGCATGTGGGGTAATCAGCAGTCTTTTCAGTGTCTCTCCAGAATATTTTGTGCGTTTGTTCAGCTTAATCGTGGAGTGTATTTCTTCATCTGTCATATCTTCTAGAGAACTCCCAAAATTTTCCATTTGAGGGCCTTTCACCCCTATTCAAAGCAATATCTTAGTTTATGAGGGAATAAGCAGCATATAACATTTTGCTAGTAAATAAACACCATTTTAAAGCAAATACTTGCATTTAATCATTAATTACATATTGATTCTACAAGAAAACACAACTGCCATTACTGCATTTATCAAGCTATCCATAAAAGTATTTAATAGACTTAAAATAAGCTTTATTTATCGGATGAACAGTGTTGCCTATAATTGAAAGATCATAAACTTTGTTTGTATGCGTTTCTGAATAATTTTACACTATTGAATTCATACCGGCATTATAAAGAATATCCGAGTTTAGATTTTCATAAAATTTTTGAAGCATCTTTTAATTAAGTTTAATTGCACAAATAAAATAGCCTTCCTTTTCAACTTCTTCTTCCATAGGCAATCAATAGATCACAGGCCTGTCACTGCCACAGCTCTATTATTTATCCTGCTATTTGCCCTGTATGGCAAACAATACAGCGACAAACAGAACAAATATCAATAGAAACATCAGAGATTTCCCCACGGAAGAGGAGGTTGAAGAAGAGGCCAACAGCAGAACGGGGCTTCTAAAAAATATCCGGATTGCCAGCTGCGAGTACAAGAGGTTTATCCTCTTTTCTCTGATGTTTGGAATTACAGGATTTATTTATTCGTTCATGAGAATCATAAAAGATACTTTCGTAATGGTGCGCCAGGAGCCCATTTGCATCCTCTACATCAAGATCATCTACATTCTTCCGCTTTCCTTCCTCATTGTTGTCCTTATTAACTACATGCTTTCCTACCGGACGGTGTCCCAGATTTTCTCGCTAGTGTGCCTGTTTTTTATCGGCCTGTTTTTCATGAGTGCAATGCTTATGGTTTTTGAAAAAAAAATCATGTTTGATCCGATGTATCTGAAGAGCCAGATGCAGATATTCAAAATGGACATAATGGGGCTTGGTTTTCTCAAGTCGTTCATAATGACGGTAAATGAGCCCATTGCCACGCTTATTTACATAATGGCGGAGCTCTGGGGATCGCTCATGGTTTCGTACCTTTTCTTTTCGTTTTTGAATGAAACCTGCACCAGCAGCCAGCACAGCAGGTTCATAGCACCTCTTCTTCTCGTTGCAAGCATCTCACTTCTTGCATCTGCGTTTGTAACAACGCTCTTCCTTAAGGTCCGAAAAAGCCTGAATTTCCAGCAGAACATTTATCTGATGGCCGGTATATTTGCAATTGAGTCTTTTTTGGTTTTTCTTCTGCTTTTTTGCAAGTTTTTACTTGAACGGGTCGTTGCTACGACTCCTATCTGCAAAAAGGGGCAAGAAACCGAAGTAAATGAAGAAATCCAAGATTCAAATGAAAACGAAACCATTCATAATTCAAATGAAGAAATTCATAATTCAGACGAAAATGAAAATACCAGAATTCAAAATGAAAATATACAAAATGAAAATATACAAAATGAAAATATACAAAATGAAAATATACAAAATGAAAATATACAAAATGAAAATATACAAAATGAAAATATACAAAATGAAAATATACAAAATGAAAACAACTTAAATATGGATAATCCCTTAAATAGTGGTGAAAATGTAGATGAAAAGAATTCAATGCAGAACGATAATGAAAACAATCAAAAGAATGAGTATAGTGAAAATAATGAAAGTGAGACAAGTTCACGAGAAGATCACTCAAATGAAAACACATCAAAAAGTAAAAAGAAATCGAAAACTAAAGGCGAAATTGGATTTGCAGAAGGCCTGGAAATCATGGGGCAGTCAAAGTTTCTGCTTGCCATGTGCGGCATCGTGTTTTTCTACAGTTTTATTTACAATACCATTGAGACCATTTGCAAGAGCGGAATAAAAGCAGGTGCTGAAATTGTGAACGCAGACAAAGGCAGCTATTCGGCAACATTCAACAATATTGACCAGTATGTCACGTCTGTTATGGTGATTCTTCTGAATCTCTCGAGCTTTTCGAATTTAATTGAAACGAAAGGCTGGTTAATAGTGGGAATGATAACCCCAATCGTTGCAAGCGCATCGGTTCTTATCATCGGTGGTCTGGCTGTTTACAACGGAGGAGCAACCGAAAAGAGCATCGGGCCTGTCAACAGACTAATGGGCGGCTTTGCTCCAAATCTTTATTTAGAAAATCTGTTGGGAACGCTGTGCCTCTCATCAATGAAAATACTGAAATTCACATCGTTTGATGTTTCAAAGGAAAGGATTTCAATGAGAATAGACGGGGCATACAGGCCGAAGTTCAAGAGTGTTTTTGACGGTATTTTCAACAAGTTTGGAAAATCAGGCGGTGCCTTCTACGGCATTATGATAAACAGCGTTTTCTCAAGCATCGACATGCGTGGAATGGCACCGGTGACACTTGTTTTTTGTGCGCCGATGCTGTTTTTATGGCTCATGGCGGTTATTTATCTCAGCTCCTCGTATAACAAAAGTATAAAGAACAACGAGCCAGTAGATATTGATATTGGTGAAGAAAAAGAAAATAATGCAAACAGAGAGGGAGAAGATGTGAAAGAGTTGCACAATGCTCCTGAAGAAGAAGATTTGAAGGAGGTTAAAGTTAAATAAAATTGTAAATTTTTAAGCATTTGAATTGTTTCATAAACTGTAGCAATCAGTATAGACATGAATGTAATGACAAAACGTAGATACGATTCATTTTGTACCTTCGGTATTTGCTGTTATACACGTATTCATGTTGTTATACATGTATTCATGCCCATACTGAATGAATTTGAAAATTTAAATTGGAAAATGGAAATGGAAAATGGAAAAGTAAAGGATCTGCCATTGGGCTGTTATTTTTAAAGAATTTAAGTATGTTTTGTTGAACCACAGTAAAACTGGTGATTTTAAAAAATATTTATTCATTCTGCATGCTGATATTGTATCTCAGGCCTTTTGAGCGAGTATCAAAACTCTTTTAAATTATAGGACTTGCTCTTCTATTTCTTCCTCAACTGTTTCTTCTTCATAAACAGCATAATACGAATACTTGCTGAGCTCTAAGTAAATCTTATAGCTTGACTCATCTGTATTGATAAACGGATATACCTTATCATGATATTGGGGATTAATATGATTTTCCTTCCCTATAAAAAAGCCCTTTAAACCGTATTTCTTGTTGCAGTCATTCGGGTAATTTCTGTATTGTAAAACATTTGGAATCTTCAGTTCTACATTCTGCATTCCAAATTCAAGCGCATGCATGAAAATAACATGTCCATAATTATAAATCAGAGCACCAAGAGCATTCTCGTCTGCTTTAAACGCGTTGTATATCTGCAAATTCTCTGTTTGCTCATTGTACTCAATTTCGTAGAGCACTTCCTTGCCCTCAACTTTAAATTTCTCATTCTTAAAGAGTGCTTTGGTGAAGAACAAGCTCCTATCTGCATCAACACTTAGACTGCCCTTGACTAATTTAAGCACATTTACTAAATTACGGCCAAATATTTGTTCAGCATGTTCCGCATTGTTGTCCAGCACCGTAATTAACAGGTTTGCAAAGGCGTATTCTACTCCGTTGGATCCATCATGATTTAGCCGCTCTTGCAGTTCTTTCTTCTTTTTCTCTGTTACAACATCACCGAATTGACAGAGCCGATGCATTTCAAGCATAACGCCCCTCAAGTCGCTGTTATCAGGAAAAACTTCTGCTCTTTCAATGTATTCTTTAAATCTAGTAGATGTAAAGATCAAGGCTGTCGCATCAAGCAGAGTATCCCACGGATCGGAAGCTGAAACTTTCCTATTTATTCGTTCAATCCATTCTTTCTTTTCACGGTTTAAAGCAACAAGACGATAGCATAGAAATATAAACATGAATGTAATTAATGCAATCCATGCACTAACCAAAAATTTTGCCATGGGGGTACGATAATTTTTTTAAAAATCAACATTTGAGAAGAAATTTTTTTTCTTAATCACTAAAACGTAATTTATATATGAATCTAGTGTGAATATAATCCAATATTTTTAATAAAAACCTAACAGTGTATTAAATACACTCAATTAAGCTGGTACCATGAATGTATAATAATTTTAAAAAACCATTTTTATAACATAAGCAATGGAACATGAATGAATTGCTTTTGTGCTAAAATGATGTATATTCTTATTATTATTAGATTACTGGTTTAAAGGAATATTTAATAGGGTAAAAATATATTATTACTTACACATGTGGTTATATGGCATTTTATTAACATTTTAATTTTTCATAACTTAAATACAGTTATATCATAGCCATACTGAGAAGTTATGGGCATTTTACTGTCACACGAATCGCATAGATTTTCTTTACTAATTCCTGTTCATTTTTATAGTTGAGGAATCTGATTACGTATGGAGTAAGATAGTGTTCTGTCGTCTCGCGCGTGTATTTTTCAATTTCCTTTAGCAGTGCTCCCCTGTTGGTTTTCATCAGTGCTATAATAAAGTGCCTCTTTACATCACTCAGCAGAAATCCCTTGTCTCTGAGGATTCTCTGCATCGAGAGCACATTGTCAATTAGCTGCTCATATTTGAGCAAAAATCCGTTTTTAAAGTTCAGAAGGCACAGATAAAAATGTATTCTCAAGTTTTCCTGCAACTCACCCCTTTCCTTGAAAATTGCACCTTTGTAGAACGTAATTATTTCTCGTGTGGAATACAGTGCCAAAAGCTTTTTGCAGAAATACACCGTGTTGTAAAAAATAAATGCATCTGTGTTTTTGTTGAAGAACTGCACGGCGGGTGTGCTTTTGTGCCTCTTGATGCCAATCACGCTTTTCAGGGGAAGGAGCTTTATGATCTTTTTAATATTGAAAGCTATTTCCATGTCGTACTCAGAGATGTATTTTGTTATTTCGTCCAAAAGATTGAGCTTAACCGTGTGCGGAATGACTCCACTATTGTTGAATATGTTAAAGAAGTACTCACAGTCGCACTTAAGAATATTTTCACGGCCGTACACTAAGAAAGTATCACGCCACTGATCGAAGCCATAGCCCTTGAATCCGTAGATAAAGAAGAAGTCAGCAGCCAGTTTAGGTACGTCCAGATCATACTGCTGCAAAGGATTCTTGGTGCAGTTAAATTTGATTCCACAGCCGCGACATGCAGATCTGCGAAACAAAAAGCTAACTACAAAGCACTTGGTATGGAAAACAGTGTTGCACATTGGGCACTTGAGGAGTTCTGGAGAGTACTGAGAATAGCTCCTGTATGCCGCAGTCGTGAACAGCGATGCAAAATACTTAAATTTGACTCTTCCCTCTCTTTTTTCGAGATCACAAGGCTTGCCGCATTCCTGGCACTTGCGAATCTTTCCAGTGTTGCAGTTAGTTGGGACATAAATTCCTGAATTGCTGAATTTAGACAGCACAAGTCCAGCTGACAGAATAATAAGCAGCAATTTCATTGGGGGATTTAATTTTTCTCACCAATAGGTTTTAATCAGCAATGAAAATGATCAGGCTCATTTGATGAGCCGCACAAAGAAGATGCTTCTAATGCAGCATAGTGAAGATGCAACATATGACTATGCAATGGCTTTATTAATCAAGCAAAAACTAGTGTTGTACTAACGCTATGCAAATTACAAATTAATGAAAGACAATCAAAATCACATATTTGCAGCACGTGTGATCAATGAACACAGCAAAACCAATAAAAGCTAAAATGCCAGCCTACTTCAACTGTATTACTATGAGAATATTTTCACTGCAAGAAAACATATAGTTTGCTTTGTATGGCCTGAAATCATCATTTGAGTTTACGGTCATAAAGAACAAATGCTTTTTAAGTCTTGATTTAAACTTTGTAAAAAAAGCTCAGATTTGCAAGTTTCGAAATAAAAATGCTTAAATATTTAGCCTTAATGCTGCTATATTGTTGTTACATTATATCATCTTGTAAAAGCTTCTTAAACCCCTAGTGTTATGCATTTCATAAGCAAGCCAATAAAATTATTTCAACAGGCTGCCCCTTTAAGCGCTTCTACAGACTCAGGATCCAATTATATCAAATTGAAGAATGTAAAAATAATAGAAACGGGGCTAGTTTATAGAGCAGCACAGATGAATAACTGCGTGATATATGAGCTGGTGAAATACATGCACTCGTCATGTGGCACCGAAAGAATTGGTGCGGCGATGGAGATGTCCAGGAGCAACAAACGAGACTGGTTTCATATCAGAGACTATCTCGATAAAAAGCTTTCTGGCCGCCTGGATATAACAGAAATGCTGAATAAAAACATACTTAAAAAGAACCGAGGTGAAATGAAGTCGTTCAAGGAGATACAGCGGCTTCTTGACTCACTTAAAATACCCACCGTACGCGCCAACAGAACGATTGATGCGAGCATAGCGGAGCGTGCAAAGACCCTCGACTTCCGCCTTAGAAAGGCATTGCTTATACGGAAATTAGAGTTAGAGAAATACGAAAGAATATTCAAAAAGGACAAGTAAATAGATTTTGAAAGCATTTCAGTACATATATTTTTCGTTATTATCAGATTTTAATTAGTAATAATTTTAATAGTCATCTGAGCACAATAGTTATCTTATGCAATCAAAAAGAAGTCTTTGGCTTAGCCTTCTCCCTTATCTTTTCTATCTTTTTTTGATATTTCTCAATCTTTCTTTTGTCTGCAATTCTAATATTCATAGCATCATAGAAAGAAATACCTAACAAATACACACCGAAGAGCAGTCCTTGGACTATCATGCTATAGAGTGGGTTTATTTTCATGAAAATATAGCCCATGAGTGACACAGCAATGAAGCAGCACAGAATTTTGTCGATGCACTTCATAGGGGTGAAATACTGAAATTTCTGCAATTTTAACATTCACTCTTTAATATGACTGTTGAATAGTAGATTTTGTAAGATTTGCAATAATAAAGTAAACTAGCTAAACTAAACTTTCTATTCATCTGCTGTTTTTGAATTTTAAAAACAAGATACATTTATAGTTTCTAAAAAAATTATCAGTGTCTCAGATGCCTCAGATGACTTATGTTTCGCCACACACCAACACGATGATTGCAGAGCTGGGCACAGAATACATAAAAATCGGATACACGGGCGACTTTCATCCCATTAAAAGCATAAAAATATCAGGTGTGTCGAAAAATAGCACTGTGTGCTTGGAATCTTCTTTGGAGGCAGTTCTTTCAGTTTTGGCAAAGGAAAGAAGCCTGCTAAAAACAGATAGTCTGCTGCTTGTGCAAAATGCGAATGAAAGCAGCGAACTCAGTGAGGCAGTTGCCAGGGATGTATTTAAAAGAGAGATCTTCAGCTCTTTTCTTGTTATCAACAGTGCAGTTTGTGAAATATTTGGAAGCGGGAAGACTAGTGCAACAGTTTTGAGCGCAGGGGACGAGTCGTCATATGCAGCTGCGGTGGTGAAGGGTGTGCTTGAAGAGCTGCATCCATCCGCTCTGTCAGGAAATTACATAAGAGAGAAGCTGTACAGTGAAATATGCGGGTGCTTAAGACACGGTAATTCAAACGAGGAGCCTCTGTCTTTAAATATGAAAAACAGAATAGATGAGCTTGCTGAAATCATATTTGGTATTGATGATGTGTCTCAGATTCAAGAATTCTATTCTGAAATACAAAATGGAGTGCAGAGTGAATTACAAAGGGAAGTACAAAGGGAAGTACAAAATGAAGTACAAAATGAAATGCAAGAGATATTCGCACTAGTTACAAAAATACGCAGTGAAGCGCTGGAGCAGCTGTACGGAATGCTTGACCAAATTGTTGAAATGCGCAAAACACACAACTTGCGAAAGGTGGGAACGAGCGGAGCGATTATTTTTGCCGGATCGCTGTTTAAAGACAAGCAGCTTGCTGTGCTGCTGAAGGAATATCTTTCATCTACACATGGGGCACCCCTTGGTGAGTTTGTGTTGTATAACGAAAGTCTTGATGTGGCTTTCTTCGGAGCATCGCTCTTCGGAATGAATGACGAAACCAAAATACTCTTCTGCACACCCGGAGACTACAAAAGATACGGAAATAAAATTCTGCAGATAAAAGCGCTTAAGTAGTGTCTGTTCAATAAATAAACTATGATTCATTTAACATATTAAGATATTATTTTATCACTTGGAAAGATCATTAAAATTTTGCAAAACAAGAATAAACAAATTTTGTTATTTGTGTTATGTAGAGACTTTTTTATAACTAAACACACATTACACCGTAATACAAATGATACTCACCAGTATATCTATTTACTCATAGCACAATAAAAGATGATGCATCTTATTTGTTTATATTTTATAAAATTTTCTTCTTGATGTTTTGCAATTCGTTAATTAAAATTTTAATTAAATTTGACTGAATAAGATTACAAAATAAGTATAACAAAGAGATAATTTTATATATTCGGTATGTATTTATTGATCTACACTATGCCGTATGGAGTATCATAGTTCTGTGCATCTTTCTGTAATACTTCTGCTATATAAATAGATCTTTAAATTTTTACCCCTATGGAAACACCAGTTGTTTATAATACTCTGACTAAGAAAGCAGAAAAACTAGTTCTTCAGGATGGAAGAAAAATAAAGATGTACATATGCGGGCCGACAGTATACGACTCCCCACACATCGGACATGCAAGGACATACCTCTCCTTCGATGTAATAAGAAGAGTTTTAAAAGACTATTTTAACTACGATGTAGAGCTTGTAATGAACATCACAAACATCGATGATAAAATAATAACACGCGCAGCAGAGCGCAATATCAGCTGCAATGAGCTCTCTGACAAATATGAGGACGAGTTCTTCACCGAGATGGACAGACTGAATGTCCTCCGGCCCGACTACACCACACGCGTGACGGAGTATATTGCGGAAATACTGGCTTTTATTGAGAAGCTTGAGAGCCGTGAATTGACCTACGAGTCGAATGGAAGCATTTATTTTAATCTTGAAAAATACAAGGCTGAATTCAGCTACAATCTTCTGCGCCCAAAAACAGTTGCCAAGGAAGCTGAGAACAGCGAGAATATTAAAAACAGCAGCGAGAATATTAAAAACAGCAACGAGAATATTAAAAACAGCAACGAAATTAAAAACAGCAACGATATTAAGGCAGCAGAGATGCCAAAGGAGAGTGAGGAGATCGACAACATCAGCGAGATACTGAAGCAGATGGCGATTGAGGAGAAGATATCGAAGGAAGACTTCGTGCTTTGGAAGGCCTCTAAGCAGGGCGAGCCGACATACCTGAGCAAATGGGGCCCTGGAAGACCCGGATGGCACATCGAGTGCTCGGCGATGGCAGCCAGTATTTTTGGCTCAAAGCTTGATGTCCACGCAGGAGGCATCGATCTCGCCTTCCCGCACCACGAGAACGAGGTGGCCCAGTGCCAGGGACACTTTGGCGAGAAGTGGGTGAGCTACTTCTGGCACACTGGGCATCTAAAGATTGACGGACTCAAAATGTCCAAGTCTCTGAAGAACTTCTGGACCATCGGCGAGATTCTTGAGAAAGTCTCAGTCGAGGGCATGAGAATTCTGTTTTTACAGCACCAGTGGAACCGCGACATGAACTACGACAAGGACCAGTTGGTAGAGGCCGAGGCAACTAGAAAGAAAATCTACAATTTCATTTCAAACGTAGAGCAGAATATCAAGAGAAATGACAAGGGGTCTTTGAGCGAAATGGACAGAACAATCAGAGCTAAAATCAATGCCACTAAAGAGGGCGTTCATTCAGCACTGCTGAACAATTTCAACACACCAAAGGCACTTGAATTAATGCTAGAGCTTATTTCATCGCTTAACCAGGCAATGAAGGATGTGCATTCTGACGTATTAAGTGTTGGATACAGCTACATCAAGAAGATGCTTGGAGTATTTGGATTGAAGCACGAAACAAAGGACGCAGGATCTCAGGAGGAGAAGCTTGCAGAGCTGCTGAACAGCTTTAGGGCAGCGGTGCGAAAGGCCGCACGTTCTAAGGCGGATGCCGGTTTGTATTTTAAGCTTTCTGATGTGGTGAGAGATGAGGCCAAGAAAATTAACTTTGCGATTGAAGATACGCCTGAAAAATCAGTAATCAGAAGAATCTATTAAAAATTATTTATTTAAAAGCATTTTATAGCATGTAGTTTCATTCGCTTTAAATATATTTCTAAAATTCAAAAATTAGGCTTATAAATATAAATGTTATCATAAGACTCGTTTTGTGAATATCTTTTATATGCAGCATTAGTTTAAAATGTTAATTTTAAATTTTATTGGATATTTTTTGCATTAAATAAGTCTTTGGCCCAGTCATTCTATATGTATCTTAGTGAAAAAATATTCAGCTTTAAAATGATAAAATAGCATCTGCAGGACTCGAACCCACGCTCTCGTCTGAGAAGTCGATCTTGAGTCGACCGCCTTAACCACTCGGCCAAGATGCTTCAAAATATAAAAATATATATTATAATACTCCGATATAGTAATTCTTTGCACTAAATATAGAGGTTTCCTTAAGACAGGACTACAGGATGAACAACATTTTACAAATGGAGTTAAATTTATTTGCCATTAGCTCGGGTTCATTTAAAATTCTACAAAACTTGTGAATAAAAGCCCACAATAATTTTTAAAAAGTGAAAATTTATTTCAGCCCATGTTCTGTGAATGCGGGACCGTAATACACTATCCACTGCTGGTGTCAGAGCCAATCGTATGCAAAAGATGCGGTGCCGTCAAGACCGATGAAAATATGCCGCAGATGGTGTCTTCAGTCGAGTTTGTCCATTTAGAGAAAGTGGAGCACGTTGAGGTGAAGGGGGCACTGATTGACAAAAAGTGCAGCAACTGCGGGCATGACAAAATGATTTATAACACAGCACAGCTGAGATCAGCAGATGAAGGACAGACCGTTTTCTATAAATGCGAAAAATGTGCGTACAAAGTAACGGTGCAGTCATGAGCACTATTTTTAATAGAAGCCGGCAGGAAATAAAAGCGTTCACCAGATAATAAAAGCGTTTGAAAGATACTTTAATATTTTTATTGCATGTTAATTAGCTTCATTCCACACTCAACATAGTCTTTTATCTCTTGTTTTATTACATTTGAATATTCTTTTTCAGTTTCTAGGAACCGTTCTATAAACTTCACCTGATGGGCAACTTTATTTTCTAAATCGAATTTATCGTGAAGGATTCCAAGGGTGGAAAGAATAAAGAGCTGCATTGTTTCAAAATCAGTGCAGAAAAACATGTCAATCAGCTTGTCGCAGAAGGCTGTCCGTTTAAATACAAAGGCGGCGAGAGATGCGCTTTGGTGGTCATAAAGTGCGGGCGTGCTGAGACGAGTCAGCTCTTCGAAAATCTGATCGGAAAACGCATCTAAAAGCCATTCGCTCGTCCTGTCAAGGATATTCGCAAAATTCATATGAGCAGCAAGAATTTCCTCTTGACTGTTTTTCTCTTGCAGCATCTGATATGCCTCTTGAATAAAATGCGGATTGTATTTTTTCTCCATAAAACTTATGTCATTTTTTACGTACTCAGCATTTTCGTAGATCGTGCCCGCATATTTCTTTGTAGTCTTAAGTTTTATCTTCTCTACTTTCGTAGAAATACAATCCGTTATTTCGTCTGGAAGGAACTCACTGAGCACTGGGAAGAAACCATTTGATGCCAAGTCAAAATCATCTTTTTTAAATACAGCGGCTGAGAGAATACGGGCTAGTGCTGCAATGCCCGGATATTTATGAGCATCCTTCGATACATGAAGTGCTATAACCAAAACTAGCTTTAAAAATTGGTTTTCATTCAGAGATTCATACGATAAAACTATGCAGAGCCGCTTGATGATATTCATATGAATATCTTGTTTAGCATTCGCTGGATCTGCATAGCTTTCAATCAGCCTGTTTATAAACGGCTCTCTGTCTTGCTGTTTTATTTCTTCTTTTAGCTTTTGGTACTCCTCTGATTTTGTGGTATCATCAGCTCTATATAAAATGGGACCCGTATGCTCGCTGCACTTGGAATTTACTTTATCTTCCTCCATACAAAATTATTTTTACGGGCTCTACAGAACTAAATGATTTGCTGCCAAAGAAACTTTGCTAAAAAAGACAATAAAAGAAATCAGCACGCCGTCTTTTGTATGAAAATTAAATAAACTTTATTAAAACCTCTAGCGCGAAATCCTCATTCGTTTTTTCTTATCTGAGTTTGGCTTTTTGAATTAGCATCCTACCTATTCATTGAAATGAAGTGCATAGATTTATAGACTATTTGGGGCACGTGCAAATAAACACATTTATATTAAAATGTTATTATGCTCATAAATTAATTGCAATGCAATCATTTTGATTTAAAGGAATGTAGATGCATGCTTGCTAAATTGCTTTAACTAGCATGTGCACTAAATAACACGTGTAGATATGCCACTGGATGTATTTAAAAGCATGCAATAGGCAATACTACAAGTATAATTTCTTTTGGGGTTTCAAGACATATTTTAATTACAATTTTTAAGGAAATTTGCTTTAATTAGGCTTGATGAGAGAATGCAGTAAAAATTTAAAAAGCCATGTTTACAAGAAGAACCAAAATAAAAATGATCACGAACAGTTTCTCTACTCTGTCTAATTCTTATAGTATTGGCTCTTCTGGTTTCTCGCTTAATATCATGCATTTACTCATTTAAATGGGAATTTATTCAGAAATTGGCAAAATTAAATTTACTTGTTAAGTGGCTTTTAATTTCACCATAAAATAAAATTTTGTGCAAAATACAGAGAAAAAAGACCAAGACACGAAATTTTACTTAAAGAACTCAATATTTGCATGCAAATACTATTTCTTGGCATACGAGACGCACACACGGATTATTTTTCATTTTCGATAGGCTTTTGACAAATAATATTTTAAAATTTTTAAAAAATTTTCCAACTGATCAGTGAGAACAATTTTAAGTCAGGCGGAACAGCAGCATAGGCTGAAAGAGCCCGAGAAAAGACGCTATTGCATGCAATTCATGGGCAATATGCCCCGTATTAAGACATTTTTAATAAAGCCTATTAATAAAATTTTTGTTTATTTGGTCTATAAAATTTTCAGTTGAAATGATTTGTGTTTACCCCCTCAATAATTTCTCATGTCGGTAGAAAATGAGCTCAATACCAACATGGATAACCCGTCGTGTCCGCCTGTCCACGATCCCTGCGGCGAAGACGAACAAAATATGGAGGCTCTCTGGCGGCTGTACTACGAGTATCAGAAAGCATTCGAGAAACGAAACTTTGAGGCGATAAACGACATAATTGCCAGTATAAACGCCATAACGCGGGGAACACCGCTCCTCTATCTCATCCGCGGCGAGCAGTACCTTTACTCTGGCAATTCTGAGAAGAGCTACCAATGTTTGCAAAAGTATATTAAATTTTCTCCATCAGTGGACAACTATGCACTGGGGGTGATTGCGATGTGGAATGCCTTTTCAGGCTACCCCAGGCTTGCACTCACGCAGCTGGGTGCCTCCATCGAGTCCAAACGAGAACTAACACGCACACACATCCATCAGCTTTTCACAATGGTAAACATTAAAAAGAAAATCGGGTTTCTGGACTCAGCAACCGAGTATCTGGAGAGAATGCTTGCGGTCCCAGGGGGATACGAGATAAACATGCTTATCCGTCTGGAAGACCTGCATATTTTAATTAAGAAGGGAAATTTCCATGAGGCGCTAATGGCGCACACCACTTTCCCGAAAGACAATAGCCCGGGACTGCTGAAGCGGCTGCATATTTATATTCTGTACAAAACCAAAGCCTTCAAAGAAATACTAGCACACAAAACAGATAGAAAGCTTGATCCATACATTTCATATATTCTTGGGAGAATTGGCTTTGAAAATGCCGAGCTCAGCGTTGATTGTTCGTACTATTTTGACCAGACACTGAAATCCACCGGGCACAACGAGTTCGTTTATTTGAGCTACGGAAACTACTACTTCAGGGCCAAGCGCTATTCCGATGCAGCCGAGTACTACCAGAACGCCCTTGCAATTGATCCGACTTTTTACGAGGCCCATGAAAACCTGCGGCAGCTGAAGCGGATGGACCCTAATGCCAGCGGGATTGTCTATTTGCCTCACGAGAAAGAAGAAGAGATTTTTTCACTGAAAGACATAGATCCTGATCCTGAAACACTGGGCTTTCTTAACTACAACACGTTCTTTGGATATGCCCCTCTTAAAATCGATTATGAATTTTCCACTAAAACAACACCGCTGCAGTTTGAGCCTTACTGGAGCTGGAAGTATCTGTGAATAAACCTGTTCTTTAATTCAATTAAATAATGAAAATAACTATGCTCTTGTTTTCATAGCTCTAATTTTTTCTAGAATAAAATTATATGCTACATCGCAATAAGGTTAAATCTGCCTTCTTTACAGATGTATCTGAATAAAGAAATAGAACAAATAATTGAAAAATATTGTTTTTTATTGGCTCATTTACTAGTTTCATTCGTCCGCTGTTCTATTTAAAATACAGGACTCAATACACAATGAAGGCAGCAGTAGAAATATGTCTCTACATGTTCATAATGGCAATGCTAAAATCATTTTTGACACCAAAACTAGGGAGGCTCATAACCCACAATGTAAAAGAGGCACAGAAGCTAAAGCCAATAAAGAAAATAAGAATGAAGTTCTCGGTCTGGAAGTTCATTTACTTCACCACAGATTTTATCCATGGCCTGCTGGTGCTTATCAACCAGCCCTGGGTGCTAAAACCTGAAACATACGGGCAGGGACCGGCAATTCTGCCGCAGGCATTTGTTTCGTACTACACCAAATCATTCGCCTTTTATATCACAGAGCTTGTTGGCATTTTAACAGAGCCAGCCACTAAAGACGAATGGGAACTTGCATGCCACCATGTTTTTACGCTTATTTTGCTATTTCTGTCCTTCCAGCCATGCTTTATTAGATTCGGTGTTGTCATTCTCTTCGTGCACTCGTGGGTTGATCCGATTCTCGAGTTTGGAAAGGTGCTTATTTACTGCAACAGGGCTGCTATTGCAGACAGTCTTTTTGGGTTTTTCGGACTCACCTTCGCAGTCTCGCGCCTCGTTATTTACCCATATTTTTGTGTGCGCCCAGCATTCATGTTTATAGTGAAGAAAGGCCTGGCCTGGGATGGAGCTGTCATACTGGCTTGTCTCTGTGGGCTCGTTGTGATGCATGTTATTTGGATGGCTTATATTTTGCTGTCCCTGAAAAGAAAGCTCAAGAAAGGTGAATTAACTGATGTCAGGGAGTAATTAATTGCAAATAAATCTTTGATGCCTGCACTACAAATGCTTTTTCTTACCGCTCAGTTGCATGTAAGATTTATTCGGGACTGAACAATTACCATAAAGTTTAAAATATGTTTTTAAAATCATGTTGACTAAATGTGACTTTTAATATAGAGCTTTTGTTTCTTTCGACAATAAAGCATTGTTCTAAATGTCTTTGTAAAACAAGATCTAAAATTTTATTGCCCAGATGCATCTTTTCATATGGATCCTGGGAGCACTTGGCGCAGCTGCCAGCAAGAGATACAGGCTTGAAGCCATTAAGGAATGCACCGGCGGAGTAAAGTCATACACAATGTACGAACGATACTACGAAGAGGTCTATAAGCTCTTTCCCCCACCACATTACGATCCACTATCCTCAAGCTGGACAAAGAATATCTTCATGTATCTGGATGGGGATAAGCTGGTTGCACACTGTGAAGTCGTTGTGTTAAGCGGGGTGGAGGGATTCGGGCGGTTCAGAAATGGCAAACAGGCCAATTTGGAGTATGCGCCAGTTTCTCGAAGTGTGCCAAGACTTACAGCAGATTACAGAAAAGAGACTAAATATATTTCATTTTACACAATAATGGTACCAGAGGAATACAGGGGGCAGGGGCAGTCTCAGATGCTGATGCTGGGCGCAATAAAAGACTTAAAAGAAAGCATGTCACTTGCTGATGACACGGTTCTAACGCTACATCTTTCGTACAAGACGGATCATATGTTTGTGGCTGCTAAGAACTACTATAATTTGGGATTTAGAAAGGGAATCTTCGTCAAAAGAGGGCCCTATGAATATCTAAACAAAATAGAGGTGGTAGTGGATAATGCGAGGGATCTTTATGATGTGTGTGGTGATCTTGAAGAGATTAATCCTGATGGACCGTTTTTTATGTTGTACTGCAGACTAAGAGACTTAAAATACCAAAAAGCAGCTCCTTCTGATTGGGCCGCTAAAGGCAAATTGCTAATGGAAAAGCTTAAGAGCATCGATGATGCAAATAAGGAAAACGAAGATTCAGAGGAATAGTTATTCAGTTACAACACTAATAAATAGAAACTTAAAGTAAGAATATTTTGGATTCTTAATAACTGCCAGCAGTGTTTGCGTTGAGATTTAGTCTTGTTTGCACAGAATAAAAAGAGTTATTTATTTTGCATCATATGAGAAGAATCGTATAGGTAAGATAAATGAATTTAATTAAAGCTTTTAATTTTTCTTAAATGTTAAATACGGCATGAACGATTTGGAATGAGTGTAGAAGGGAATGTAGGATTTAATTTTAATGAGGCAATATTAACCTTGTTATTTCGGTATTAATTTTCAACGTTTATGAACTTTAATTCTGCTTAATTAACTTAAAAAATTAATTATTTAATTAAAAGTCATTACGGCAGAGGTTCTTGAGGTCCTGAAGCCCAGAAAGGGCTAATATCTCCAAATACTGCGAGTGTGCAAAATTCATCTTCCTCTGTTTGTCCCTGTCTCTGTCAGTATCTTTGAATTTGCTTTTACTTTTAGTGCCATTCTGTTGACCATCGGCAATATTTTTATGATAAAACTTCATGAGCGACATGTCTGGCAAAAATACTGCAGGCACATGCTCACTACCAAAAATATTTTTCGCCGTTTTCTTTGAGTTTTTTTTAATTAAATTAAACTGTTGCCCAATAAAGAAGGAACGGGGCTTTCCATGGGCCTTCTCATAGAGACTGCAGGCGTTACAGAGAAGCGCCTTATTGATCACTGATTTTCTCCACAGCGGCGTCGATGTTACATAACAGTTGGTGCATTTTCTGAATTTTGATTTATATACTCGCTCTTTCATGGGTCCATGCTTATTTTCCAAAATAAACATAAATTTTGAAACATAATCATTTTTGAATGATGCATCTTGCCTTTTAAATATACAAATGTCCTTTTTAGTGAAAAAACGAAAGAAACGGTACTAATGAAACTTACTTGTTTTAGTTTTTGCATCATTTCTATGTGTGGCATGCGACCAGTATTTTAACGGCAATTTTGTATTCCAAAGAATGCGTTTGTTGTTTTGCATTGCACTTATGCAGCTTAAAAATGTAAATTAAACTTTTCAAATAGAGCTAGCATTTTTGTCTGCTAATTAAAAAAGTAAAATGTGTACAAAATACTTACAGACCATTTGATCAAAATTAATTATGGCATATACTTTATCCATGATTAAAGTACAGTTACAAGCTATATAACTGAGTTCTTTGTTGGGCATTTGATATCAGGAGTCTATTATTTCTAAGGACCTTTCTTAATAAATTTAAAAACGCGCATTGATTATTATTAACGCAAGACAAAGTAAACATAAGGATAATTTAATAAATATAATTGCTTATATTGCTATACGCTTATAATTATGTTTTAATTACAGCAAGCAAGGAAAATAGTGTTAAGCATGACTGCACTTCTTGAGTCTTTATAAAAAGCGGCAATACAAGAGTTAGACAAATAGCGCTAAGCAATGTTCTATTAATTCTCTCATCGAAAGCAAACGAAATAAATGGGAACTTAAAATTTATTTTCATAAAGTAATTTTCTCAATATTTTATTCAGTCAAAGATTTAAAAAGATTTGAATTTCATGTAAAACATAAATATCTTCAACAAGTTTGAATCTTAATCCGGAAGTATATTTGACTTAATAATGCTCTCCAATATTTTAAAATAGCTAAAAGTTAAATAAACTGTTTATTCGATTGTAACACAACTATTGGGCATACAAATCCACTGCTGCCTGAGGAATAAAGTCTAACGACTCAATCATCTTTTTGTAGAAGGCATTTTGATTTTTGCTGAATTCATTGAGTGAAGAAGCATGCATCACAAAATCCGCAAAAATGCCGTCTAATTGAGTGTCTTTGATTCTCGCTAGTTTATCCACAACCGCGTCTACTACTTCAATCAGCTCATCTGAATCGCTTGTTAAAACCAAGTCTGTCTCTTCCCATGTCCTTATAAATTTTACATACTTTTTCTGCGTCTCTAAGACACTACTTTCAGTCGAGTGCTTGGAATCGCCTATTTTTTTCAGTACTTGTCCAGCCAACGCAGACCCAAGTTCATTGCGGTTCATTAAGAAAAATATGTTGGCGTGGTAGTATCCATTCCTCACCGACGCCAGTTTCTCAAATATTTTTATAGCACACTCATAATCATCATAGTAGACGTTCTTCCAGCATGCCACAACTAATTCAGCCTGTTTCTTAACACAAGTTAAATCTGCTGTTTTATCCAGTAGATACTTTAATAGGATTTTAAAGTGCCTCTTAACAAAATGGAATGGGCTATCACCACATCTGGTATCGATCTTTTCTTGAAGAAAATCTAAAAAGTTTACTTTCTCACACCAGTTCAGAACTTCTTCTTCAGACCAATTCTTGCAGTTGAGCAAAGTATAAAATTTTGGCAGTAAGGGCAAGAAGCCTGTTTCAGCACGCTCATATCCCCTAGATCTATCATATAGATCATCCAAGATATTCTCATCCAAAGTACATTCAGGCAGTTGTCTGGAAAAGCAAATATCATGTAAAAATTGCCTGTACTCTTCAAGGGAAACGAATTTTTTACAAAATTGAGTCACAAGTTCCAATGCTTCAAGCTTCAGCAATCTTCCATTTGTAACCAACACATTTGCCAGAGATAAATCAGCTTGTTCGTATAACGAAACATCTCTTTTTTCAAAAATCACACAGTTATTGCAATTTAATGCTCTTAGGAGCAGCATTTCATCAAATTCTTCTTTTGACAAATGGCTATAGAAAGACCCATTATTCATTCGCTTGGATTGCGGGCTGAGATCTAAATTTCTGATTAAGTGGGCTAGGAATAAGCTCTGGTGCATCTTGTGCTTATTCCTTCTATTATAAAACATACAGATCTTCAAAATAGGATGCTTGGCTTCAACTATAAAATTCATATTTTCCAGGAGATAAAGAATAATGCTTTTGCAGAAGTTTAAATATTCTTTTACATTGCGATAACCCAATTGCTGGTTGCCATTACCTCTTGCCTCAGTGAACTTATACATTCGTTTAATGTAAATAAGACACATTATCAAATCACTTCCTTTTAAACCCAATGACTTGAATCCTATGCATTGTGCTATGGCCCTTGCTTTATCATCAATACTCCCGCTCAAAAAAGGGTGGGCGGTGCTGCTTCTAAAGATGCTTTCTACCGTACTCAATAGTTCAAAGGGTTTGGGGATCCTTGTCTTGAAAGCTTTCAACTGCGCTGGAGAAAGGTTGTGTTTTTCAGAAGGGGTTTTTATCCAGAAAAGAATATAATAGTGCTTAGATAGCATACAGCTAAAAATAAATTTTTTAGCATTTAAAGAGCCACACCTATCAATAAAGCAATACAGAATTTCTTCGAAAAAAGTTCTGTTACGCTTTCTTTCATCCTTATTAAGGCTCTCTGCGATTGTAAATATGGATTTTCTCATAATTTCTTCGCAGCGGCTTGTATGTGCGAATGTAATCCAGGTGTCAATTTTATATTCCATTGAATCTACTAAAAAGTATTTCAAGTAGCTGCACATAGCAGTTTCAATAGAAAAATCCTGTTCGAGAATCATTTCATTTTCAAGGAGATAGCACTCTAGCCCTGCAAGCAAATATTCTCGCCCCTTAAATTTGCATTTCTCAATATTTTCTCTAAGCTTTTCAATAGAAGAAATGTCTGGATTATTGCTCTCCAATAACAAAAAGATATCGGTTTTAGATTTTTGTAGTTGTTTGTAGATATACGCAAATTCATATGATTTGGTGCTCTTTGTCAAATGCTCAAATATAAGCACCATTCCTTCATCATTAAGAGAAGATGGATTCCTGCCCGATAATCCTTCGAATAAAAGCATTCCAAAATTCCTATTCATTGAATTTTCATAACTGGTTTTTACAAAACAATCTCGATGGTACGAGACTTCATTGGAAGATACAATTGCGTGTAAGTCAGTTAGTATGAAATCTTGTTTTTCAGAGGGAAACAAGGAAACGCCCATCATCTTCTCCAATACGAAAGAAACAGGAAATAGCTTCTCATGCATAGGCTTTTTGCATTTCTCACAGTGACGCGCCATTATTGAAGTCTGATCTACATTTTTTGAACTCACACCGTCTGTGTTATTACAGCCATCTGATGGGATAGAATCGTCGAAATTATTCATTTCGCTTTCAACGTTTATTATAGATTCAAGTTCATCACTGCTAGATGAGTTTCTCCGTTCTGGGCAATGATATCTTGGAGGATTAATGAAATTTCTGCCACACCTGCGAGGCGAAAAGCCACAAACAATAATGCCTACGCCCAGCATTAGACCTGCGATAAAAATGGCATGCAAGATTTTGAATTTTGCATCCATTTTCTTAAGGGCTCAGAAAATTTTAGACCTAAATTAGGTAAAAATTTTTAATTTGTGCTACTTTTACTATTGTGGAGTAAGAAGATTTGTCAGAGTGTTTATCTTATCATGAAGCCTGGTTCAATGCTGTAGAATTTAGAAAGAAACTTCAGTTATAAATGAAGAATGCTATAGTTTCATCATACCTTTCAAATAAAATCATAGAAACGATCAGTTTTGCAATCAAAAAAAAAGACTGTTGAAGTAAACAACAACAAAATATTTGTAAATTAGAACAATTTCACAAGACCATCCTGATATAGGTATAGGAGAACTATAAGTAAATCATAATGTGTTTGATAGCACCTTTAAAAATAGAAAAGTGCACTCAAGTGATAAATAAGAGTTTGATGCACCGAAAAATGCTTTCGTTTTTATATGGGCATTTAATAAATTTTTAATACGTTATGATTTTTTTAAAACAGAATACAATTGCTAACTTCTTGAATACTTCCCTGGTAAATATTCCTTCCTGCTTCTCATTTCTGTCCTGCAACAAGAAGTTCTAAATATTCATTCTTATTTGTAAAATGTTGCTGGAGCTTTAATGCAAAAATACCTATGAATTAAATTATAAGCTGTAAAAGAATATTTCAAATATATATTCCTACAGTTTAATATTTATTATCGAAAGAAGAATTTGATATGATCTCTTATTAGACAAATAGAAGGCGGTGGCAGGCTTTTAAAAGCGGAGATATATTTAATAAGATGTGGCCAAAAACAACTAGCATAAAGATGGTTATTCAAAAGGCTTTTATATACCTAATAGACATTTTTCACTTTTAAAAATCATGAAGCGTTTTTATAAATAGGATTTACTATTTTAAAATCTTGATGAAAGTAACCCTTTTCAGCCATTTTTCGAAATTAGTATTCGACCAGTGCTTTTCGCATGCACACATAAATATTTTCCTCCAGAAATATTCGCATACTTTGGTTTCTGCCACTTTAAAAATAAGCATGTGCTTTTCGCTTTTATCCTCCGCTATCCATTTTCTGAACACCCCAACTAAAAGATCAACTAGATCTTTCTTTTCCAGGCTGCGAGTATAATACCTCTTGAAGCACACCGGTCTTAGATACTCAATAATAAGTACATCTTTGTTCTTAATAAGATCCACCTCTTTAAGGATGCGTTTGGTCATGTTTAAATCGTAGTTCTCTATAGTAAGAATAGCTTCATTCGTGTTCTTTTTTTCTACATCAATATCAATTAGATTGAAGTTTGAGGGCTTGCATAGTGTGACCATTTGCTGTATCTCATCTTCGCTTACTGTTATTTCTTTGGCTATTTCCGCCTTAGCTTTTGATGTTTTATTGTAGTCCGCAGGGGAATAAAACTTTGGAACAGGTGGAAATACGAATATTTCAAGAACTTCAAGTTTTTTCGTTGCACCTTTAGCGGAGCATGCCATGGGAAGTGAAGACAAATCTCTGTTCTCGAAATACGCAGATAGTCGGTCATAGCACGGATCTTCCTTAATCATTTTGATGTTTGTTTTCTTAAACTGCATATGCTTGGATACCCTCAGTACCTTGAGTTGTCTTTCTGGAACAAGCTGATTGAGTAAAACAGCTGCGCCAAATGTGCCTGCAAACTCCTGGATATTCGACTTAAGCTGGCTTGCCGAATCGAAAAGCTTAAATATATAAAAATAATCGAGCATTGAATCTGCTCCAAGAAGTGAAAGACTTTGCAATGGGATTTGAGAGAGGGCGGCAAGTATACGGCTGTCAATTTGATCATACCCGTATATACCGAAGTTGCGGATTTTCGGTCTTTTATCAACTATCTCATTTGCAAGAAAATACATGACTACCCATCCTATAAAGACTTGTACATTTATATCTACATCAGTTCCGAATTTGTACTTTTTAATACGCTCTGAATCATGAAAAATAATTTCTATAGTCTCAATACTATCTGTCAAACGCAAGTAGTTGCGTATGAATTTGAAATACTCTGTGATATTATGAACAGGCAACATGATAACCAAAACCTCCGGCTGTTCTCGAAACACTGGCATGCGGGTTAAGTCTATTTCATAATTATTAGACTTCTCTTTTATCACCGTGCATGCTTTTTCGTCAATCGATATACGCTGAATTATTTTAAAATCTGGGTGTTTTACCACAATATCTTTTTTTTCATTAATTGAGGCCATTATAATTGCCGCCTTCGCGATAGGCAGTTTGTTAAATAGCTGTATTACTTCTCTGTCCAGACTGCATGGTGTTACATTTAAATTAAGATCTTTTTTAACGGGAATGAGTTCTCCTGAAAGACTTGTGTCGATATTGTCATATACCGTTAGTAATTTTTTGTAATGATCCAAGCGTCCGTATGAGGCAAGACTAAACACAATTTCTATTGCAAACGCTGTATTTCTATCTACATTTACATCAGTTCTTCGAAGAGTCTGTTCGCCAAGTCTCGTGAACTTTATATTTGCCTGAAAATCTAAATAATTATAAAAGTATAGCAAGTCGTGTAACTTTTTTTCATCCGTTATGTAATGTTTCCCAGTAAATCTACCGTATTCATAGCGCATTCTTATTATTTCATGTAACATCGCAATGTCAAAAGAATCGGGCAATATCATTTTTTTGATGCGGTTTGATTCGGTAAATTCCATTCCATCTAGCGATTCATCTTTTGCAAGACTATTATTTTTACTGTTGATTTGTCGTGTATATTCTTTGTGCTTCATCTAAATATCTGCAATTTGAGAACTGAGTAATTGGGATTCTAGAAGAAGAAAATAAGTAATGCTTAAATTATGCGTTTTGTTAAGCAAGATCACTTGTTGGTCTTTTTAGTCTTGTGCGAGCGTTAGAAGCTCATTGTCGAGCACTGACGTAGCGTACGCGCGGCTCATTAATATACCTAGTAGTATAAAGTCGAAATGCATCAGGTAAAATTTCTCGAAAATTTTTTAATTTAATGAAATCTGTGTGATATGAATATTATTTTTATTAGCATCGGAAAGGAAAGCGAGAATCACGGTTGGAGAGGACTAGCTCGCTTTTGCGACAATAAGCACAAGGCTTATTGAAGGGATATTTGTATTTTTCTAACTAAGTGATGTTATCCTTCATCTTTACAGGCAGCAACTAAACGCATACCGATGCAGTAACAAAAATTTTTTATCAAATATTGGCAATGTTAAATTAACTGAAAACAACACAAGCACAGTAATCATCAAGACGAAATTGTTTTGGATCCTGCGGTTTTTAATTATGGCGTTCTTTAAGATTTTACCATATCAAAAACTTCTTTTTCTACAGTTACCAGGCTACAATATATGGTTTCTGCTGCTTAACGCTTTTTCGGAGTTTTATAAAAAAAATTTTCTTGAGCCTTTTGCAGGTAATGTTATCATTTTTATTCTTTCTGATACTGCACACAAAGTGTGATTATAATGGGATATCACCCATTACGAAGCATGAAATGATGGAACAAGGCTACCAGCCGTCTGCATATAATTGCTTCGTATGCCGTAAACCGCTGCAAAATGTAGAATCGGAACTATACAACAGGTGCTGGAAGACTCTTGCTCCTAAGTTCAGAGTTCCAAATATTCTTCCCGGAGAAATATTCGTACGGTGTATGAAAAACGGCAGTTGCAACAAATTCTGCCACTATAGCTGCCTTGTAAAAGGAAACTACATACAGAACTTTATAGATCTGGAAAATAAGAGCAATTCAGGAATATTCTGTGTGTCTCCATGCTGCGGCGGCATTCTACATAAATTTGGCATTGATGGCCTAATTTCATGTATTAGAAAATATATTTCATCCGAGCCTTATGCGCCTGCATACTATGACTGCTTTGCAATTTACGCCTATATGATGCAATTGCCGTTAGTTGAAGTTCTCGATGATGGTTCACTGGATATACCCATGCTAGAACAGCTTCGTTTACTTCTTAAAAAAGAGAAGGACCCATACGCACAGATTCTTTTAATTTCAGTAGATCTGCTTCTCTCATGCAAGGGCCCTGAAAAGCTAGTAAAAACATGTTTTGCGCATTTAGAAAAATACATTAAAAGCACTCCTAATTTTTTAGCATCAAAGTATCGTTTCCTCGAAAATCTTGTTGCTTTGATAAAAAGAGAAAAAACAACGACCGAAGAAATTGAGGCACATATTTTCAGGGTTATTGACTGCTATCAGCAATCGGAGAAAGCCATTATTGCAGGGACTCGCGAAAAATATTTAGTCAGGGCCTTCCTTGCGACACAGCCATCAAGAAAACAGGTTTACAACTTTATCGAAAAGCTTATTATGTCTGAGTATTCGATTCTCCTTGGGGCAATAACCTCCTATGATTTTAAAAACTTAATGCCGCGAATCGATGCATTAGCCTTAATACTTTATAGGAAGCTTGAGAATAAGGACAACTACAAGAACATTGCCTCATCCCGCACCTTTAGAAGATCGATCGCCTTTCTTTACATTATCGCGCGTGAGCGCAAGCCCTTCTGTAACTTTTTCTTCAACTTTATCCTTAAGAAATGTCTCCAATCGGCCGATAGGTGCGTCCCTGCATTTAACGGCATTAATTTTGAAAACGGACTTTATGGGAATGACAATAGCGTTTTAGAGTCTGTCCTGTTCTCAACCAAAGAAAAAACAAATGAGAATTTGCTTAAGTCAACGATTGCAAATGTTATATATGATTTTATACTTGGGTATAGTGTTCTTGGTTATACAGAACTATCGCAGGGGCATTACTTGGAGGTTTTCAAGAAGGCGCTCTTTTTAGAGAAAAGATATTCAAAAACCCCTCAGAAGTACTTTTTTATGTCATACTGCCTAGTCAAGATGCCTGACAAGATAGGGCAGTATTTTCCCATCAGGGATATTCCCATACTTCTGCGATATGCGACATCAAAAGCCATTTTGAGTGAAATTTATAGCATGTGCCCAGCTAAATTCTACAAAGAATTTGTTAAGACTTTGAATATACCTCCACGGCTCTACGTTCCGCCAATTGAGGGCTGCATGCATTTGCTTCTCGAAAAACATGAGACAGAAAACATAGCAGCACTCAGAGCATCCCCCAGTATATTCAAGCACTTTACAACGAATCCTCTTATAGAATTTAAGGACGAGTATTCGAAACATGTTGCAGCTCTTATTAAGTCTAAGGAGTTTGAAAAAAGCGGAATGCTTGTTTATAGAGTCAAAGACAAGAATGTTTTCAAGGGTTTGTCTGAGCAGAGTGTTGTAAATTGGTGTAAAAGAAATCACTTTGCAACCACAACGATAGGATCCCTTTCGAACGTACAGTCTGCGAAAGATGCTCCAGTATTTTTCCAGATGTTTTTTCCCACGATATTCCACTATTTTGATGCCTCGGCGGAGGAAGGAGTATGTCTGGGGAAAAGAATACGCGATATTATGGAGCTCCTTAAAATCGTGCATAAAATGAAAAGACTGACTATTCGTGGGACATTTGGTACTATTCTTCGAACGAAATTGCCATATGAGTACGCGAACATCTGGCTGCTGTGTTTAGAAGAAAATGAAAGAATTTCACTAATGTCACTTATTATACAGCGCCTATGCAATGGACATCGATTTGCAAGCGGGCGAGCTATGAAGGAACTGCTCTCTGATATTCTTGAGTACCATAAGCTTCATATGCATATACGGCGCATGTGGCACCTAAAGAGAAAATGGGACTTCCGGAGCATAGAGGATAACTTCGGCCACTCATATTTCGATGCGTGCAGGGCCTTAGACAAGCTTGAGTTATTTGAAAAACTGGCCCTTTACAATAGTTCCTTCCTGCATGACTTACAGCGGAAGTATAATGATTTCTATAGAATCTTGATAACTCAGAACAGCTATTTGCCTGAGTTTCTCATAAGAAACCTTATTGAAAGAAAGCAGTTCTGAATAAAATGACATTTCTAATAATTTATCGCACTAATTGACAGAAAAAGTGTTTCTTTTAAGCTTAAATTAATTTAATATTCTAGAATGCTACACAAAATAATAGGTCTGATAGCTCTCATAGGCCCTGGTTTCTGCCAGATCCGAGATGCTTTTGCGGCACATCGGGCACTTCAGCGACGAAATAAGCCACGTGTCGATGCACCGCTTGTGGAAACAGTGTGAGCAGCCGAGTATTCGTATTTCCTCATCATTTTCAAAATCATCAAGGCAGACAATGCAGTTCTTGTGCTTCCCAATCGATCGCTGGTCGTATCGATACACCGGAAGCTTGTCTATTTCCTTTTGTATTCTGTTCTTGCTTATTTCAGGTTCTATAGTCAGCAGTATGACAAAAATAATCAGGCCAGTGAGCACAATGGGCACATGGAAGAACAGGCGCACGGCCAGCGGGATTGAACGAAACTCTGTGTAGGCAAAGACTATCTGCCAGTTGCTGAGACTGGGAAGATCCAGAAGAAAGAAAAGATACTTTGAGGCAATAAATGTCTCATAATCCTCCGTGTTGTCTTTAGAATCCTGTGTTTCATTTTGCTCGTTATTCTTAGAATCCTCGTTGTTTTCTTCTGGCGGGGCTGCTTTGTACCGGTAGTAGCTGTACTTCCCTGCATCTAATAAAGCAACATCTCTATTTTCCACTTTCGTCTTCTCATGAATAACCTTGCCTTCCTCATTCAAATACTCGATCTGGCTGGTGATATCAATATTCTCATACTTCTTTATATTCTTCGGGAGTTTCAGAAGTCCAGAACGCACTGGAACCACCGGCACCTTGAACTGCATGAAAAAGAAGTTGAACTGGATGTAGATGTGCTGTGTTAGCATTCTGCAAAGTGCCCCTTATTTTCTTATAGTGCAGTTTCAAATTCAAAACAGCTTCCAGGTTTTAGTTAGAAAAGAAGTATGTTGACAGGCATACATTGATACTATTCATTTAAATAAATTATGATATTTTATACTTAATGTACAGGAGATGAAATGCTTTTAATTTTATTCTGAAAATTGATTTATAAATTTCTTTGATCACCCTGAAACAATCAGTACTGTGCTTATAAAGGGTACTTATAAGCAAACAGATAATTTATAGCTGAACTGATGCTGGTTTATCCGTGTTTCAAAGAGTTCTGAAGAAATTGTCTTTTAGCTTTTAGCATTTGCCTATGTATCGTTATTTAAAAATATTATAGAAAGAATGAAATATAAAATGAACGAAAAAATGAACAATAAATTAAAAAACTGTTTTATTCCGATTTGTTCGTCTAATGAATATAGAAATTAAACGCCTTACATAGCAGGCAACGCATTGTTCAGCAGTGAGCGCTGAATAACAATAAAAATATTCTTTCCTCTTGAAAACTTAAACTTATAGTTACCATCGCTATCCGGTCTTACTACCTTTGGCTTGGAGGAACCAAATGGGAACATAAAGTTGCTGGCGGTAGTAACTATTTTATACGGGCCATTTCCAATAGCTTTTCCATCATAATCCTCAGGAACAAATGAAGAGTTAATCGTGTACTCTTTTTTGCGTCCATCTTCTTCATAAGTAGAGAGATCCACTAATGCGTAGCCATCAAGCATGATTTTTTTTTCAACCAAGTCAGATGTGCATCCCTCCTTGTTGCATTCATCGCAAGGCTTAAGATGGCAGAGAGGGCTTACTGTGAATAAAAGTTTCGCATTTGCAGCGCTCTCGAGTTGTTCTGTGTTGACGCTTGCAAGTGCCATAAAACGATTATTTTTAGTTTCTCTGTCTTCAGCACCGCATTCGCTTTTGATATGAGCATGTGTGGTTATTTTAAACTGTTTAAATGGATTGTGGGGATTTTCCATATTTTCCTCATACAGTTTGTACATTATCGTTTCAATATAGTAGATACTAAGCATCAAGCCTATTTCATCTTTAAATGTGCATACTTTTGATAGTGCAAGCCTATCCTCGTTGGAAAGTGAGCTCTTTTTGACGCCATACTCCTTAATCTGCCTCAGTGCCTTGAGTGCTCTACTGAACATCTGCTTCTCTGCATCAAATTCGTTGGTGTCCAAGAATTCTCCAACTGATGATACTTCTTTGAGCAGCAGATAAAGCATCTCAATTCTGTTAACTTTCTCGTCTCTCCTGCGTTTCAAAAATAGTACTACAAGCGCTGTAATGCAAAGTGCTACAATCAATAGTGTGATTATGATAACAGTAAGAGACATTAAAGGGGATGCTGTTTTAAATTTTAAAAATTTTTAATTCAAAGCTATACAAAAAATGACTTTATCTAGGGGTTATATCGTCAAACTCGAATTGTTTATGATGTCGCTGTAGCTGTAGAATTTTGCATTTAAATGCGGTATCGCACCGCAACTAAAACAGAGAGTGTTTATGAAATAGCAATATTACACTAACGTATATGAAAACGTCTTTTAATCAAATTTAAAAATCGCATCTTTTGCTTGCAAAGTATTTCAACGATGAGAGCATGATATGTATACAGGTTTAAAGTTTTTTCCAAAGAAAAACATCACTAAACGTGAATATCTAAAATCATGGGCATTTATTTAGAAATAACTTTCACCAATAAAGTTTAATTAAAACTTATTGTTCAATATTATTATATTTTTACCCTCATGTCATTAAATACTCCTTTAAACCAGCAATCTATTGTTAATACTTATAATATATGATAAATCACTATTTTTATTTTTTACTGAAGATTAGCTTCTATCAATGTTCAATTGCCCTTTCATTTTTACGTTCAGTTTACTCCCAATTACAAAGCTATTATTCTCAATGATCATTTATTATATCTTTAACCCGGTTGGCTCAATCGGTAGAGCATCAGACTCTTAATCTGAGGGCTGCGGGTTCGAGTCCCGCATCGGGTGTTTTTTATTTTCTAAAATATAAATTCTGGTTACTTTTTTAAGTGTGGCTTAAAAATTATTTATTTTACACATTTGAATTCTATCAAACATGTCATATTTGAGTATTTTTTAGATTGGGTAAGTAGTGAACATCTCCTTTTTAAACTTATTTACTTCTCAGTGCTGTACATTTTTTACTGGCTTGCTTTTAGAGCAAATTTTGGCCCTGCAAAATGATAAGCCAGCAGATCTTTTACTGCACCAAGTCAGGCGATGTGCACTACAACACCCCCAAAGGAACGGTGCTCATCACCCGAGACAGCCACAAGAGCATCAAGGAAATCCCCAGCCCAGAGCTCAAAAGCTTTGGCTTCACCAAAATACTGGGCGTCTTAAAAATATTTGAATCATATTATTTGTTTTACATTGCCAAAGACACTGATATGGGAGAGTATGAAAATGTATCTTCAAAGAAAAATGATGCTAAAGAAAAGCCCTGTTTTAAGATGCCGGCCTCAGGACACACAGAGCCAGGCACCAGATCAATTTTCAGCTCCAAAAATGAGATTTTCAAAATCAAAGAAGTGGGCTGCATCCCGCTTTGTGGCTCAGAAAGAAGCGAAATGGCTGAAAAGATATGTATTTTCATCAAAGAGAATAGTTTTTATCACACGGGTGGTGAGGTTGCCGGAGAGTTTCAGTGGAACAAAAAGATGAAAGAGACGATGATGGGCCTCATTTCCCAGGAAAAACAGCAACAGCCTGTTTCAGAGCCACCAGCTCCAAAGACTAAATTCAATAGAAAAGCCAAAATTAAGCTTTCTGAAATAATTAAGAACTTTATTAGTGAGCCTCGAGACGACAAAATGAAGATTATTCTTTGCTGCAGCGGAGATTCTAAAAATGAAAGTGGCCCTCTCCAGGCTGCTGATTTTCTAATGGCTGAGAATTTGTTCTGTGGGTATTTCGAGACCCGACGAATAGCATCTGAAGTTGAGGCTAGTAATAAGCCAGAAGAAAATAGTAATAAGCCGGTTGAAAATAAAATCGAGGGAATCAAAATTATCTCAAAAATATCGAGCGATAAAATAGGGCCGAGGATGCTCAGCCGGGGCATAGACGAAGAAGGGAAGGTTTCGTTTTTTGTGGAGACCAGCATAGTGCTGGAATGCCACAAAAAGAAAATTCATTTTACAATTCTGCGTGGCTCAGTGCCTGTGTTTTGGTCGCAGGACGAGCCTATGAAACCAAATAAAATTGTTCTGAACGGAGAAAGGGAGGAAAACAATGAGGCGTTCAAAAAGCACATGGATTATCTGAAAAATAACTACGGGGAGATCCTGGCCGTGGATTTGCTGGGACACAAAAAGTACGAACGGATGCTAAGCAAAAAGTACAGGGATCTTTGCAGAGACAACAAAATAAGCTATTTGAACTACGATGTAAATGGGCACAATCACGATATGGAACAGCTTAAAAGCGGGCTATACAGTCTTTTGGATGAAAACAAAGCCAGCAGTTCTGTCATCTGCAGAGTGAACTGCATGGACTGTCTTGATAGAACGAACTTGGTGCAGTCACTGATTTTCAAGTATTTTCTTCGCTTTGCTGCTGGGGATGATATTTACGAGCTGTGGAAGAACAATGGGGACTCTTTGAGCAACTTCTACACCGGATCAGATGCGATGCGGGGCGAGCTTGTGAACAAGGGCAAGAGAAGCGTGATGGGCCGAATGAATGATATTTTAATAGCAGCAAACAGGCTGCTGAATAACAATTTTACTGATGGTGAAAAGCAGATTCTTATTAACATGCTCCTTAAAAATATTTGAGATAATAAGCTCTCAGTCAAAAATAAATTAGATTTTTTATACTGAAATTATAAATCTTTAATATTCATGGATGAAAATATATTGATAGTAGTCAATATAAACTGTGTTTAATGTGGATGAATTAGTTTATCCTTTTTTAATATTATTTATGGCTGCATTACAGTTTAAAATATGAAGACAAATAAGAGCCCCTGATGCAAATAATTCTGCAGAAGTTCACAAGTGCAGAAACACAAAACTGTGCAGTGGGGAGAGGAGCTGTTGCTTTTATGAAGAACAAGGAGAATGAAGTCATGGGCACAGCTATGATGGAACGAATTAGAGATAAGATAGCCAGAATTAAAATGTATGAAAGCTGGACAGAAAGCCTTGCAGAAAAGAGCCATGCGCTGATCCTCAAGCCGCAGTTAAATCTACAGATAGAAGATGCAAATTCAATAATTCGCATATTTTCAGAGAAAATAAAAGATATTCATATCGTTGCCCCAGGCGATAACTTCAAGTTTGTGAATGACGGCCCTTGTACCTTTATTTTGGACTTTTAGAGCTAAACTATGATGAATATAAGAAAGTCTTTATAAACAGGGAGTAAATAGATTTAAATTATGTTTTGATATTCAAGTGGTCTTGTTATTTTAATACCATAGAATATTTGAATACCATAGAATATTTTGATTGGATCTTTAAAATAACCCCCTTTTACAGGTAAAACCTGAAACACTCCACAGAACATGTGGGAAGCAAAAAGCGAGAGTCGGTACAAGTTTAGCCTGATACTCCATCTTCTGCTGTACATGTCAGCCCTGCACTGCCTGGCAAGCAGCGATTTCACTTATCAGCGCGTCAGTTTCTGTTTCACACTAATTATGGTAAATACCGTTGCGCTTTACAATGTAATTCTTACATCACCAGGAACGGTAAGATCAGGTTCAACAGGTGAGTGCCCAGATAGTGTTTCCAGTGAAGAGAACATGACCGATCCATCCTTGTTAGAAAGTGAGCAGGTGCTTCACATTCTAATGGAACGGCTGGAGCCACTAAGAAAATACTGTGATTCCTGCGAAATATACAGGCCAAGGGGAGTTGCACACTGCACCATTTGCAATGCGTGTATTTTAGAGAAGGACCACCACTGCGGCGCACTTGGGACATGCATCGGCAAGAACAACTTGCATGCCTACTACTGCTATATTTTAAGCCTTTCTGGTCTTCTGGGAGTAATGTGCTATAGTTTAATTTTCTCAACCAGACCTGTCAATCTCAGTTTTAATAGAAAAGTCTTTGCTGATATTTTTAAAGTCAGCACTGTTATTTATAGATCTGCAATTGCCATTTTATTTCTGTTTTCACTGCTGCTCAATGTCTACTACGTGTTTTTGTGGCTCTGCAGAAGTACATCAAGGGAGTTTATCGTTGATCCGAGAGGATGCATCAAAAAGCTGAAAATATTTCGTAGAAAACACCAAAATATATTTGTATAGATGACAACGAGCTATTAAATGGCTTAAATGTTATATATTTATGTGTGCCTTTGTGTTTCATTGTCTCGTGTGCATACAAAGCATCACAATTTGTCTGACTCATTTTTATACTTTTGCTTTATTTAAACAAAACTAAAACTAAATTTTATGTATTCCTTTTTATAAATCTTTTTTATGGTTCTATGGTGTAATGGCTAGCATTTCGGTCTCTGAATCCGGCGATCTGAGTTCGAATCTCGGTAGAACCATTGTTTTTTCTTTGCTAATTTAAAGTTTAAATTAACATCGATAGAAACAGACGTATTGTTTTATAAGTTTGAGGCAGTTTCATTGATTTACACACTCTTCTTCCATGAATAAAAAATATCGAATATAAAAAGCTTTAATTGTTCTTCAGTACTCGACAAGAATTGGGTCCATGTTTTTGCCTTCAAGTTCTATCTGCAAATATGATCCGAATATTCCCCTCTGTATATCGCAACGCTCATTAGTCTGTCCATGATATTTTTTGATCTGGTCATAAAAGCGGTTAAAATAGTCCTTGGCAATCGCATGCTCCTCTGCATTGTGAAATGACGGCTTATTCTTGGTATATTTTCCAAATAACGTAAACTGGCTCAGAACCAGCAGGCTCTTATTGGCTAAGAAATCGCTCCCTAAAAGCAAGTCAAGCTGTTTGATTATTTCTCCAAATTCGCCATTTTCTTTTCCGCGCTCAAATCCCACATACAAAACAGCCCCCTTGCTTATTTTTGCGATTATTTCCTCTTCATGCCTCACTGTTGCGCCATCCACATGCTGGATGACAATTTTCATTAGAGGATAAAATTTTATTATAAACCCTACGAGTTTATACTGAAGAATAACAACTTTTCTATTGTAAAGTTATAACTACAATAAATTCTGCCTTGAAAAATGGGTTGGCACTATGGAGAAAAATACCTCTTTAAAATAGAATTTAATTATCTTTTGAATGTATTTCAAACTATTTTAGGCTTGTGCTTAGCCACCAACATTGTTCTTTTCTGGGTTTAAGTGCATTCTTCTTATTTTACTATTCAGGCATTCAATCGTTTCAAAGAGTCTCAGGCACATTGTGTGCACCTCCAAATAAAAATCATAGTATTTTCCAGCAAACGAACTTACTGCACGATTGTGTTTGAAAGTGAGGAACAGCCCAGAGTTCTTTGAAATCTTGAGGAGGGTGTGAAAGTCAGAAAGTGTCGCCTTCAGCCTGTTGTATTTTGAGATTTCATTTTTCAGGATAGTAATGTCAATATTTTTGCGTAGCCACTCAATCCGAATGAATTGCTCAGAATAGTGCTGCCGTATTTCCTGCGTGCCTTTAGCATCGACAGGGTGTAGAGCACGATGTTCAGCATTATGTGCGCCTCTCTGTTTTTTACTCTCAAAGTGATGTCTTTTAGCAGCTCAATACGCGCTGTGTTCCCACAGTTTTTAAACACATCAGGAAAAGACCTGTGTGGGCTAAATCCAACCGCGTCAAAAAGAGCTGTATAATTTGCAAAGACTCTTTTCACTGTCTCATGCGTTGCATCGCTTGTTCTTTTACTGAGAAACTTGTGGATCTTTTCGATTTTTCTGAATGCTTTGTTTGCTGAATTAAACAGCTCACTGTTCGCCTTAACATCGCAGAACAGCTGCTTGGTCTCTAAGTCTTCTATAGAAATTATTGTCGAAGCACGTTCTCTGACCGAATCTCCTCTTTTTCTTCCCAAGAATGTTTCTTTTAGATCGCTATAGTAATATGCAGCTGTGCTAAAAGCAGCGATTCTGCAGAGCATTAGGAAAAGCCTTGGTGTTAGCATGGGAGCACTTGGCTACAATCACAATTCCCCTCATGTTTTATCAAATTGATCAAAAAACAATTTCAAGCAAAATGATCTAGAATACATACAAGAAGCCGATATTCATTGGTTATTAGTCAAGCTAGATTAATACATATTCATTATTTGCCATTTTAACGCCTTATTATGCTGTCATACATTTGTTTTTAAATTCCAGGATAAGCGGTAAATTTTTAGTGACAGAAAAGACTTTAAAAGCGCATGCAATTTATAAAAAACTAAAAGCGTTAAATAGCTTATATTCATAGCCATTAAATAGTTTATTATCGTCTAACAAATACTCATTACATATTTTCTCTTTGCTTGAATATCATCCATCATATTTAGCTTGGGTATCACCTGTATTCTATCATAGCGCAGTTGAAGATTTTGCAAATATCTACAGATATTAATCACTTGGGACATACCTCCCTGGCTTACACGATGTGCATTGCCCAACAACAGCTCTTTATTTGAGTGAATATCTATAGATAAACTCGTGTGTTCATAATTTTATTCTTTTAACTCCATTAGTAAATGCAACTAACATGTACATGGTAAGTAAAAAACACTACAATTCTATTTTGCAGAGTCAAAAACATTCCCCATGTCTCTCCCAACTTCTTGAAAGATAAATAATCTTTATGAAGGATAAACTTTCATTTCTGGTGGCATCTTTATCCAAACGAATTTTCTGTCGCAAAATTCGCGATTCACATAGCAGTATTTTAAGATTTCTTGCAGAGCCTTGATAGCATCACTTAGATTTTAAAACTGTTTAACTATATCCTTTCGAAAATCTAGTTTGTCGAATAGTGATAGTTTATTTTCCATAAAATGGGGTGTAAATTCTATGATTTTTTACATTAATTATTTATAATAATTTTTTATAGTAGATATTTAGAGTAGCTTTATGACATAGTTTATATCTTGTTGGTATTAGAATAATTTTATAATGAAGTAAATTGTCATTTTTTATAACCGCTTTATACAATATTCTAGCTAAAGAATATTATTTTCAATTCAACTTTACTTTGCAATGCTAAAATATCTGTTATACAATCTTCATTCTAATAATATCGTACTGCACTTATTCATATCTCTTCTATTATAACAACAACAAATTTTATTCCCCATCCCATGCAACAAACAGAAACGCAAAGCAATGAAGCAATTAGAAATGAGGAGAGTGATAATGCTGGAGAAAGAGTTCTGTTTGGTAATGAAAAGATATGTGAAAATTTCTACAAGATGAAGCAGTGCTATGTGGAGTCTGAGACCAAGAAGGTAGAAAATGAGCTGAAAAGCCTTGAGCAGGAGCGTGCAGCACTTAACAAGCTGGTCAGAGAGCTGCGAGACGAAATAGCCATTTCTCAGGAGGCCTCTTCGAGTGTTGGAATTATTTCCAAGAAAATGGGAAACAAAAAGTGCCTTGTCAAGACACAGCCCGATGGGAAGTACATCGTTGATGTTGAGGAGGGAGTTGACTACGAGCAGCTTAAGGCTGGGGTGAGGGTGGCACTGCGGGCCACTTCGATGAACATCCACCGGATTCTTCCGACGAGCATCGATCCGATTGTCTCGCTTATGATGGTAGAGAAAGTGCCTGATTCAACGTATGCGATGATCGGTGGACTTGACGAGCAAATTAAGGAAATTAAAGAGGTGATTGAAATACCCATCAAGCACCCAGAGCTGTTTGAGAATCTGGGAATATCACAGCCCAAGGGGGTGCTGCTTTATGGGCCTCCCGGTACCGGAAAGACCCTTCTGGCACGGGCAGTTGCACACCACACAAAATGCAATTTTATCAGAGTTTCAGGTTCTGAACTTGTGCAAAAATATATTGGCGAGGGATCGCGTCTTGTGAGGGAGCTGTTTGTGATGGCGAGGGAGCATGCGCCATCGATTATTTTCATGGATGAAATCGACTCAATCGGCTCTACACGAACTGAGGGCGGAAAGGGCGGTGACAGCGAAGTTCAGCGCACGATGCTTGAGCTTCTGAATCAGCTCGATGGATTCGAGTCCTGCAACAAAATAAAGGTGATTATGGCAACAAACAGAATTGATATTTTAGATCCAGCACTTCTTAGAGCGGGAAGAATCGACAGGAAAATCGAGTTTCCAGCACCAAAGTCATCAGCCCGTCTGGAGATCCTGAAAATACATTCAAGAAAAATGAACCTGACAAAAGGCATCGATCTGGAGGCTATCAGCAAAAATCTTGTTGGATGCAGCGGGGCAGAGGCCAAGGCCGTGTGCACTGAGGCGGGGATGTTTGCACTGCGGGAGAGACGAGTGCATGTTACTCAGGAGGATTTCGAGATGGCTGTTTCCAAGATAATGAAGAAGCAGAGTGATGAGGAGAGTGGACTGAGACAGTTATTAAAATAATGTTATTTTTATTAATTTAAAATTAAAAGAAGCTTTAATTAAAATAGTGTTATTTTTATTAATAAACAATTTATTAATTTAGAATTAAAAGAAGCTTTAATTAAAATAGTGTTATTTTTATTCAAACAGGAGTATTATACAATTGTACAGGCCTTAAAATAAACTTAATTTAATGCTGCTGCTAATATAAATATTAAGCTTATTTTCTAGTCAAATGAACGTATTTTGAATGCTTAGAAAAGCTATTTATGTAAAGATGTCTTTTAAAATATAGTGGTCTGAACTATAACTTTATGAAAGTGCATTATAAAAAAATGGCATAAGACAAAATATCATTTTACTAATAATCCTTGAATGAACAGCATAAAACAAGAAATTCTCAAAATGGCAAAGCATCATAGATTCCCCCTTGGAGTCAGAGGAACAGCACTTCTGCTCTACAACAGGCTATGTAGAGCCATATCATCTGGAAACTTAATGTACCTCTGCCTCTTTCTCGGCTGCAAAATAGAGGATGTGCATGGCTTTCTGGAAAAGACATTCTCGCAGTATAAAGATTTTAATTTCGAGGAGATAAAGAAAATGGAGATAGAGGCATTGGAGATCTTGGATTTTGAACTGGATTTTCCACAGCCGTATGCCCAGGTTGTGTACATAATGAACTACAAGATACAGCACAACAGGCATAAAAATCATATTGAACATAAAGAAATGATGAATGCAGCATTGGCAAACTTGGATACTTTGCTCTGCACAAACTTCGACGATAAGCATCTTCTGGAACTGTCCATGGCTGCCTGTGGAGTTAGTGAACTTAGCGGATTTTCCTACGATGAAAATGTTGTTGAAAAATACAGACAAGAGCTAACAAAACAGATAAATAATTCTGTATGAATGCTAAAAATGAAACAACACAGTGCTGCAGATATAAATAAAGCCTCTTTACACTATTCATCTCCAGTGCTTTAATATTTATCTCTAGTTTATTCTTGGACACAAAAGCTTAGTACTCTATGTCTGCAGCCTTGCTTATCACCCCGATATCCATCCCACTGAGTGATTCACAGTAAATAGCATCTATCTGCCCGTCAGAAATGCATCCATAAAATCGTATCCATTCCCCCTCTCCAAATCCCTTAGCATTAGCATGGATTTTAAACACAGTGTCTTTGTACGAAACTGTGTAGAGAGAATGGCCTATTTTTTCCTTTATCTGCCCAAACGAGTAAACCCTATTATTTTCGGTATCTTTAATTTTTTCTAGCGACTTGAATATCATGGGCGAGTGTTATTGAATTTCATTACAGCATCTTCTTTAGAAGTATTTGCTGGCAATTAAAGGGAATAAGGAGAACTAAGAGAGTTATTTAAATCACTCTGAATAAAAAATCTAATAAAATATGGAGGCGCTAACAGTTCAAAATGCAATTCAATATTTCTAAAGAAAAATAAATCTCACATCAAAGATGATGTTATTTCATTTTTATATAACTATTATGTTAGAAATAACTATTATGTTAGTAATAACTATTATGTTAGTAATAACTATTATGTTAGTAATAACTATTATGTTAGTAATAACTATGATTTTTGTTGTGATTAGGATTTTATTTATCCTGGTATTTTAAGAATAGGTCTACTATGTCTTATTAAAAATATGAGATCTACTGCGTCTTATTAAAACAATGAGGTCTACTGCGTCTTATTAAAAATAATTTTCTCCTTTATTTTTACATGGAGATATATTAAACCTCACAGTTTGCAACAACTTCTAAACTTTATAGCAATATATGTTTCATGCTTCTATATGCACCAACAGTATTAGGAAATTTTTGTAAAATTTTTATTCCATATGGCAAAGGTTGAAAAAGAACTGTCAGAAGAAGAATTCAGTGCCCAGAGAAAAGAGCAGATTGCACAGGCAATTGCAGAAGGCATGGAGATATACCCGCACAAATATCAAGTGAAAGACAAGCTAGAGAATATAAAGAACGCCGCAAATAAATACGAGGCAAATACACAGGGTGAGGACAAGGTGCAGTCTGCCGGCAGAATAACAGCCATAAGAGGCCACGGAAAGCTGTTTTTCTTTACCGTGGAAAGCGACGGCATTGATTTGCAGCTTATTTTGAACAAGGGCGATGAAAAGATCTACAAAGTCGCAAATTTCATCCGAAGAGGCGATATCGTTGGTTTCAGCGGATGCTGTGGAAAGTCACGCACCGGCGAGCCATCCGTATTTCTCGATGAGCTTGTTCTCCTGGCACCGTGCCTGAAGGTGATTCCCTCTGCAAAGACCGGACTGAGCAACCCTGAAACTATTTACAGAAAGAGGCACCTGGATCTCCTGGTAAACAAAGACTCCCGCGAGCGCTTTATCAACAGAACCAAAATAATAAACTACATCAAGGAGTATCTGAACGGCAGTGATTTTATGGAGGTGGAGACACCGATGATGAACAGCATCCACGGCGGAGCAGCAGCAAAGCCCTTTAAAACGCACCACAATGAGCTCAAGCAGGATCTTTTTATGAGGGTTGCGCCAGAGCTGTTCCTCAAGCGCCTGGTTATTGGCGGATTCAACAGGGTCTATGAGCTTGGAAAGCAGTTCAGAAATGAGGGCATTGATTTGACACACAACCCTGAGTTTACGAGTGTTGAGTTTTATCAGGCGTATGCGGATTATCAGGACATGATGGAGCATGTTGAGAAGATTCTCAATACACTGGCCATTAAAATAAAGGGCTCTGAGAAGTTCAACTACGAGCCTGCAAAGCGTGGAGAAGAGTCTCTCAGTGCCACTCCCCTTGACTTCTCACTGCCTTTCAAGAGAATTGATATTTTAACGGAACTCAGCAAAATATTAAATATCGAACTAACGGGCGAGAATATCTCAAACCAAGAAACTCTGGATCTTCTGATTAAAGTTGCCGGAGAGAGGAATCTCAAGATGGAGAAGCCCTTGACTCTCAGCCGTGTGCTTGACAAGTTTGTTGGCGAGTATATTGAGCCACAGTGCATCAATCCGACATTTGTTGTTGGTTTCCCAACAGAAACTTCGCCACTGGCCAAACACGACCGAAACAGGGCCGGACTTGTGGAGCGTTTTGAGCTGTTTGTTAACTCGAAGGAGCTGTGCAATGCGTACACAGAGCTGAACATCCCACAGGTGCAGAGAGAGCGCTTCATGATGCAGGCAAAGGATGCAAATGCGGGCGATGAGGAGGCGATGCCTGTGGATGAGGATTTCTGCCAGGTCATGGACTACGGACTGCCCCCAACCGGTGGATGCGGCATTGGAATCGACAGGCTTGTTATGTACCTGACTAATGCAGCCAACATCAGGGATGTGCTGTTCTTCCCTGCGATGAGACCTGAGAATCACTAAATTAATATTAAAATAAATTTTAAAAATTCAATGATACTGTAGAATTTTAACAACGCTAAATGACATAAAATATTATAGACATGAATACACATGTATAGAAATAGTTTTTGAATAATAAAATATAATTTTTGAATAATAAAAAGTGGTTTGGAAAATATAATTTAGTTTGGAATATAAAATACAATATTAATAAAATATAATTTTATTAAATAGTGTTAATATAGAGCGTTTAATTGACTTTTTCTGTATTTCTCAGCAGATAAGAACGGCCATTCTCATTAACTTCACTCTCCAACAGCCACCTGCAGAAAGAATTAAACTCATTCAAATACTCCTTCTCTTCTTCGTTCATCATTTCCATATCAATCAGTGCCAAATGATACGGCACCATTGTCATATTCACAATCACAATCTCATTGCTTTTCCTTCTAGAAAATACCAGATTTTCAATTCTGATTCCATATTTATTTTCCAGATAATATCCAGGCTCTATGGAAAATACCATATTTTCAGTTATTTTATCTTCACTCTTTGGATACACTGTGGGCGGTGCCTCATGGACACACAAAAAGTGTCCAACACCATGGCCCGTTGCGTGATTAAAATCCTTTTCCTCCTGCTGCATGTAGTGCCTGGCATGCAGATCCAGTTCACTAAATTTTGCATCTTTCGCGTACGTTGCATTCATTGCCTTCAGCTGTCCTTTGAACACTAAAGTAAAGTCTTTTCTAACTGCGCTGTGATATTCGTTTCTTTCATTGCTTTCATTTTTATTGCTTTCAGCCTGATTGTTATTTATATCGATATTTTCGTTCGCGTTTGTTTTAAGCGCCAATACCACGGTGCGTGTAGTGTCGGTTGTTCCAAAATAATACTGAGATCCGCTGTCAAGGAGAAGAACTTCATTCAGTTTTGCTCTTCTTGCTGTGCAGCTGTGGTGCACAATTGCAGAGTTCTCGCCTGAGCCTGCAATCGTCTCGAATGACGGGCCAACATACCCCTTGAACATTCTTTTTTCTTTCTCCAGATACTGAGCTACATCTTCTTCAGTGAAACTATCCATGTTCTCAAGAAGCCCAAACAAATTGGTGAGTGCAATGCCATCATAAAAATATGCGAGTGCCATTCCCATCAGCTCTACATTATTTTTAACCGCCTGGAGCATCCTGATCTTTTCAGTCTTTTCGATTTTCAAAGATTTGTTTTTGCACAGCTCGGCATACAGCGCCTGTGGACAGTCTCCTGAAATAAAAACATCTCCAGACTCCATTTGCTCAACATAGAGATAAAAATCTGAATATCTGCGTATTTCAACATTTCTATTTTCAACTGTATGATCAGTGAATAATATCACTTTATTTTTTGATATCACCAAATATGAATAGAATATTGGATTATACTCTATGTCTGATGCTCTCAGGTTCATTATCCAGGCAATAGTGTCCAGTTCAGTGAAAATGACGGTGCCCTCACACAGTTCTCTTATCTTTTGTATTTTTTCTTGATAAAAGGAGCCTGTAACATTTTCAGGGCTATTATCATTAAAGTCTTTAGCATCATTATCATATTTATTATCATCGTCATTATCATGTTTATTATCATGTTTATTATCATCTTTATTATCATCGTCATTATCATGTGTATAACCATTGCTTTTATAATGTGTATAACCATTGCTTTTATATTTCATATTTTTGCATTTAACAGCGCAACATGTACCTTCATTGTTGTTAATAGGACAGTCAAAGCCCAGCTTTTTCAAATACTCAGCTGATTTTTCTGTTATGAATTCTGACAGACTGATTTGTTCTAAATCTATCAATTTTGACGGCCTGTACACAGGCGTTATGCACCGTGGAGTGGAAATAAATTCTATTTTATTTTCCAGCAGTTTCTTTTCCAGCAGGGCAAAACGTGCTGCCGAGATAAAGTTTGTATCGAATGAAATTCTTTTATATTCCTTTCTAACTAGATATTCAGAAAGAGTCCCTATAAAAAGTGGATACGAAGACTCGTTCTTCGCCTGAATGTAGTAGCGCGAGTCTGTAAGAAGGGCAGGCTCACTGCATGTGATCGCCGTGCCGTTTGATCCGCTAAATGCAGTGAGCATCTTAACTCTCTGGTCTTCTGCGCCTATGTATTCGTTAAGATGGCAGTCAGCCGTGAATGTCACATAGCAGTCCAGGCTGTGTTCCTTCATTATCTTTTCTACAAATTCTTTATATTCATTATATTTATCTGCCTTCGCCATTCCAGGGGTTAAACCGATTTGTTTGACTTGATAAAGTTTTATTTAAATATTTAAGTTCGCAAATAAATAATAGAAGACTATATTTTATCATAATTCAAAAGACTAACATGAATTCATTAAGCTAACATGAATTCACTGAAATAACATGAATTCATTAAGCTAACATGAATTCACTATATTAACATGAATTCACTGAACTAATGTGTTTTCATAAGAATAACATGAATTCACTATATTAAAATGACTTTACTGTATTAAAATGAATTATTGGCTTCAGATACCTATAATTTGAGATCATAATGCAATATATTAAACATTTAAATAACTTTTTTATACTATAAGATTTTATTTATAATCTATAATTTATATCAATCGACAACGCTTTAAAGGGAATTATGTTGCTCTCACATCTCGTCATCCTCATGCTCAGTCTCATTCGAAACACTCTCCTTTTCCCGTCCTTCATCCGTTTCTGAATTCTCAGTTTCCGTTGCTGTCTCAGTGGCAGTTTCGTTTCCTGTTTCCGCCTGTGCTGCTTCTGTCTCTTCCTGATCCTTCTTGTAGAACAGCTCTCCTGATGTGAGGGCGATATCATTCTTGGCACGCAGCTTGTCACAGTTGTTCAGATGCTCCACCTCCACACGGATGACCGTCCAAATAAATCTGCGCACCACCTCAACCATCGCCTCAAAGGCACCCAGTTCCTCGCTGTTCTGGTAGTGGCGGCCAAATACCCACGAGAATCGCGCAAAAATGTCATAAACACAGGCGAATATGTAAAAGTTCTTGGGAAAGACAAACTTGTTGCGGGTAAGCACCCAGTCCATCATATAGTCCCAAATAACGCCAAAGGAGGAGTTGACAACACTCAGAACCTGCTCCAGCAGCCTGATGCGCTGGCCGAGTTTGTCTCCGGATTCCATTTCTTTTTTGAACAGCCGCAGAATAATCAGGAATATCGCCAGAATGTATTTAACGGCATTGGCAATGTGCGGAAAGGCAAGCTTGGAGGTTCTGTATCTTCTGAGGCACTGCACGATTCGTATCGCAGGGAATATTGCGATAAATGAGTATGAATAGTAGTGTGATCGTTCACCAAATGTTTTGAACAGCCGTTTAAATACGAAACTGAAGCTCTGAAGAACATCTATGAAATAAAAGTGCCTGAAACGCACTTCTGAAAGATGCTTGAAGAATGCATGTGCATACGCCCCAAAGAGATACAGCCGTGAGTTGTAGAAGAAGACATCCATGGGCAGGCCGAAAATAGTGCACTGCACGAGGAACGACACCATTTCGTAGTGGTTCTGCTTCTCAGTGATATATTCTTTATTTTTAATATCAGTAGTTTTAGAATCACTGATCTCATAGCTCCCGCACAAATGTCTTATGATGCTGGAGAGCACCACATGCGAAAAGATAAATATCGATGCAGATATCATGTAGAGGGAATTGTTCATAGATGAACAGACATCAAAATTAAATATGAATTTGTAGTTTATCTGGGTGCTCTTGAATATTTTGAGACAAATCCCAAAGAGGAAAAATCCAAAATAAATAAGCAACACGGGCCAGAAGAAAAAGCTCTTTGCATCGTAGGGATGTTCAATGTGATAGGCACACACGAGGGACACCCCGGCCAGCAGCCCACTCACGATGTACGACCAGTCGGATGTTGTATTTCCGCGGCGGATGCGTCTGAATACCGTTCGTGCCTTTTCAGGCTCGTTCTTGGCAAAGAGGCGCTGGTAGAGCTGCTTGATGGCCATGCGAATCAGCTCTGCCTTCTTGGACTTGTAAAAGTAGCTTGCTTTCAGCTTCTCTGAAAACTCTTCATAAAAAGTGTCTTGTCTGCGCTTCTCTGAATACAACTTGGCGAGACGCAGCAGCGCTGACGCATTTAAATCTCGATACGCAATGATTTTTACAAGGCTGTGCAAAAACTCAGTGAGATTCTTTTCCTTCTTCCGCAGGGTAAGGCCCCGTGGCATTCTTATCAGTGATGTGATGTTCGATGAGTCATCAGCCTTGGTATCTTCATTCTCAGTCTCACTCACATCAGAAATACGCGCCTTTACCATCTTGTGCAGCATGTGCTTGTTGATGCGCTTAGAGCCAACCTCATCGTCCGTAAGCTCCGTCTGTGCCCGGAGATCCGCAAAACTCTCCTTCGGATTTTCTGAATAACAATCGTCAAAAATTTGATTTTTTTCGTCTATTGCTTTTTTCTCTAGCAAATAGTAGAAGCTGTTGATCTTCTGCATTTCCTGGTGCATCGCATTTTTGAAGTCGCGGTGCTTTATCCTGGCCCGCAGCTTCGTGTAGTTCACATAAAAGTCTTTCCACTCTGCCACTGTGTTGCTTTTAATACTGCGTGCAAAGCCCATCCCCCTTTATGGGCAGTGGCGAAGAAAGTCTTAAAGCGAATATCCACAGGCTGAATGCGGAGATACAGCGCCTGGAGAGGAACATGGATGAGCTAACAGCACAGTACGGGGTGCTAGGAAAGTTTGTCCATCAGCAGGCGCACAGTCTGAGGAGCAGGGAGGAGAAACAAGGAAAAAATTAATAAAGTTGCAAACAATATAACAATTATCAAGTATATACTGTATAGATATAAAATATTATATATTTCATTATTAAATAGACTTTAAATAGTATTTTTCCAAAAGAGTAATGATTCTGTTCAATGATATTGTTCAATGATATTATTTATACTCTATTTAATTTACGTATAATGAAATATATAAAAACTTATCATATTTAAGATGCTATTAATCTTGCATGAAGTTTCTTATGCTCCATTATACGCATATTAAATGTCTAAATATTTATGTGAGAAATCACATTTGTTTTCCCAAGTAAAATTTTTATAGCCGTCTTTAAATATCCACATGAAGAGAAAAATAGCAATGATTATCGGATACAGTGGGGCCAAGTATTTTGGCCTTCAGTGGAACAACGAGCTGCACACCATCGAAAAGGTTCTTATAGAATCACTAATGAAGAATGAGCTCCTCAATCCGCTGAACAACATCCCCACAAAGATAGACATGAAAGCTTCGTCACGCACCGACAAGGGTGTGCATGCTGCATTCAATGTCATAAATGTCAAAATAAACACCGATCCAACCCCTGAGATATTCGCACGGCTGAAGGCAACACTGGCGGAGCACAGCATCCACCTGTACAAAATATGCCGTGTTCCCAAGCGCTTCACGGGGCACAGACTGGCACGCTCCAGAATATACCGCTACTACGTGCCAACATATTTTTTGGAAAAAGGAGATTTTACCAGTGAATATCTGAAAAGAGAGGCGGAGGATCTTAAAGTGGCTGCAGAGGTAGAAGCCTCAAGCAGCGAGGAGGCTGCAGACGAGGCGTGCTCAGAAAGCGGTATAAATGACAAGAGCTGCAAAAATGAACCTGAAACAGGAACTACCGAAAAAAAGAAGAAGAAAATTATAATGAGAGACTGCAAACTGGAAGATATTTCAGATATTTTTGGGTTTAAGTCTAAAAATACAGAGCTTTTCAGAGAAACGATGATGCTTTATGTTGGAACCAAGAACTATAAAAATTTTACGGTTAAAAAAGCTGCAGGTGACCACAAACGATACATGAAGGAGATAAATGTTTCTGAGCCATTTATCATAAACAACGTGGAATATGTGCGGGTAGAAATACATGGGCAGAGCTTTCTGCTCCACCAAATAAGAAAAATGATATCCTTTGCAGTTCTTCTCTGCAAATACTCACCTAACGCGATTAAAGAAAACTTTGAGAAGGCATTCGATACCGAGCAGCATATCCCAAAGGCCCCCTCACAGTATCTATATTTGAAGAACATTCTATTTGATGATTTCAATGCGAGCAGAGAGGAGAAACTGGAAGCTTCAAATGAAGAGATCGAGGAAGTTGAAGAAAGATTGATTCATCCAGAGATATTTAAAACGGATAATCTGATAGAGTGGATGAAGTATTTTTATACGGCACAGTATCACCATGGGCACTATGCAATATTTAAGGAGACACAATAAATCTTATTTTTATCTTGCAATTCAAAATTGTTTAAAGAAAAGGCGTCTTTTATAATACTCCTTAGCCAAGAGTTATTTTACTTCAATTAATTTCATAATTTGATTCTATATTACATTAGATGTTTGAAATCCATCATGTATTTTTTATAGATAGAATGTGCATTGAAAGACTAGTATTATTCTAAAGAAAAATAAAAGAGTAATATTTACTTTAGAATAAAAATAAGATGTAGACTTCAATATAAAAGAAAGCAAATGAATTTATTTCTTGAATTCAGAAAACAGCTTCTCTACATCAATTTCCAGAGCACTTCCTGCATACGGTATTTTAAAATTATTACAAACCACAGGATGCAACACTCCAAAATCACCAACTAACTTTCCATTCACAAAAATTTCAGCACACTGATTTTTGAGATACTTTCCTCTTACGGGGGCAGTGCTGTCCTCATCCTTGATATGCTCATATGAAAAGTTGGAAATTCCACATTTTTCCATAAGGAGACTCAGAGGGCCCTGCAGCTCCTCCAGCATGCTCGTTCGCCCAGCAATGAGGGCACAAAGCAGCCTGATGTTCGATGCGCCCTCGGCCTCTCCTGAAAGACGCACTGCATCAGCAACCTCAAAAATACGGATAGGAATGCGCCCATGCAAGTTGCTCGCCAGCATTTTCAGAAGCCCCGGCATGAGACTCGTACGGACCACTTCGTACTCCCGCGACTTCGGATTGCTGAGAACAGCAGCAGAGTCGCCCTCAACAAAGTTTTCTGCACGGCTCAGAAGAGTCAGTGTAAGACCCTCGTTAAACCCACACAGTGCCATCTCCTGCCTTAATTTATCGCAGAACTTGTTCAGTGGATCTTCAGAGCCAACAGTGTTTATTTCAGGCACTTCCATATTAAAATTGTTATAACCGTAGGCAATGGCAATATCCTCCGAAACATCTATTTCGTGCAGAATGTCAGATCTTACGCTCGGTGGGAAGACATTTAGTATTTTATTATCACTTATTTCAACTGTAAACATCATTTTCTCTAACAGTGCCTTTATCTCTGCGGCTGACAGCTTTATTTTAAGGCGCTTTTCCACGAGTTCGGTGCTTATTTTATAAACATTTGCTTCGGCTTTTTTAATATTACTAGAACCAGCATTATTAGCAATAATTTCCTTTATCTTTTCTGGTGTCTCTTCGCCGTGATCCACAATACCCACGATCTCACAGCTGCTGCCCCTGAAGTTCCCCAAGATCAGTTTCAGTACGGTACTTACTTTGTTGATATCATTTCCAGTTACTTCCACGAAAATGTTTTTAGTTTCTCTGGATATTTTGGTGGCATCTGAATTTATTATTGGCGGGACTGACATTATTTCAGAGGCATTGCCATCCAGATATGCAAAATTCACCATTTTATTGCCATCAGAAAGCAGATCGAAATATTTGCTTATTTTCTTGTCTTTTTCAAAATGCGCCTTTAGATCCCTGCCATTGATGTTGTTTTTACTAGAATTTTCTTGAGAAATTTCTTTATTTCTCAGAGGCACAAAGTTTATTTCACTCAGCAGCGTGCTCCTGTAGACGACCGGGCCTTTTATCTTTTCAAGGTCGTGTGTTCCAATTGCTGCGAGGGATCTGTTCTTTCCGATTGAAGAGTGAAGCTTATCCTGGTAGGATATCAAAGAATCGTATTTCTCTCCTGAGAGATCGATATTTCTTATTATCGCACAGGCTATGGAAGATCTTTCGTGGGTGCTGAAGCGATGCACCACAGTCTCAGATTCAGCAGCATTTACATCACTGTAGGAGCCCTCTCCCATGTAGCATCGCAGGGCGCTGGAAAGGCCCTCGGCACACAGAAGATCGAATCTGTTGGCAGCAATATCCACTTTGTACATAGTTTCCCCGTCTTCCTCGTAAATATCATCGAGTTCTACGCCAAAATCAAACAAAATATTCTCTATATCCGAATTATCTAGTGATTTTTGCATTAGTGTCTCTAAGTAGCGTTTTTTGACTGAAAGAGAAGGCATATTGAGGATTAAAAATTTTTCAAATTTTTATGAAGATACAGTTTGTTAGATTATTAATGGGATGAGAGGGTATTTAAAGGTATTTTATATATCTGTGGCATGTCATATGAATTTAAATACTTTTTTTGTTTAAATCTGATGATAAAATTATACATATTTGCCTATATGATAGAAATTTTGCTTTACCTATCTAATATATTTCATATTAATAATAGCAGCAAAAAATACTTTATTATGTTAAGATTATCTAGCACAGAGAAGTAAATCTTTTTTAAAACAATTCATTGCTATTTTTATTGACATCTATTTGCACTTTTAAACTTTGGCGGCTGTCTTTATGTTCCCTTATATCTGAGACACACATATGCCACTGTCACTATACGCCACCACTATGCAGTCAATGATATCCCCGCTCTTAAGCTTGTCACAGATGTAATTTCCTTCTGAAAACTCTGCTGTCTTCATGATTGCCTTGTACTCAATGAGCGTCTTCTGATTCTCTACTTCTGTTATTTTGAGCATGGCATGCCCGAATGATGCCTTTATTACTGTGCATTTTACTGTTTTTCCTATCTCTGGAAATGCCGCTGCTGTGTCCATTCTTATGGGGAAATAATTGGTATGAATAAATTCTTTAATAGTTCAAACACGCTGATGAATAAATTAACAGCAATGAACAAATTAACTCGAATGGCATTGTTCAAGACTGTTTCAGCTACAACTATAATTTTTTGTCAGCATCTCCATAAACTTCTTGTAGAACTTCTTCTGGAAGTTCTCTTCCTGTTTATACTTTAAAAACTCCTGGTAGCGCTCAAACCACGCGTCAGTGAACTTGTCAATGAACCGATAGTTTTTCAATACAAGACTATTTTCAACGTATGGCAGCAGATCACTCCAGTCTTCCCTAAAATTACACTGTTTATTATTCTTTGGACTAGAGCTTTTCAGGTTATTGTCAGATGTAGCATTCTTTAATATTAAAACATCACGGATAAAATGAAGCTTGTGAATCAGTGCCTGGTAGAATGCTATTCTTCCACTAGATATCACCTGCGTAAGACTCATGTCCCCGGTGCAAATGGCAAGTTCTTCACTCCCCAAAAGAACACACTCAAATTCTTCCCTTCCCAGTATTTTATAGCTCTCCAGAGAAATATATTTCTCTTTACCTTTAATCTTAAAAGTAACGGTATTTTCCTTAAAAGCTAAATTACTCTGAGCATCAATAAGAGGAGAAAGAGAAGGAAGCAACGCCTCCAGATTTTCTTCATTTAGAAGAACTCTGATAGTATTGTTTGTGAATTTGCCACATACTTTGTTCTCTTTGCAATTCATATTACGGGTGTCTTTATATTCCTCTGTAGTATGTGAATCATCATGTGTATCAATTTTACTTTTTTTGTATTCTTCCAGCAGAACAATATGCCTTAATCCATAGAGAAGCGCATGTCCATACAGCTCCACAGATTTTTTGTGCAAATAGCAGAAATAGTACGGCTGGTCTCCAAGCAGTGCCCTGACATAATCGATTCTAAAACTGGCTCTTTTATCTCCATCCAGCAGACAGTAAAATTCATCGGCATCTTTTATTTTTATGGTTCCATTTATTTTGTTTTTATTGCGAAAATCCACCATAAACAGGGATGGATCATCCTCATACTCTCCCACCCTCAGCAAATTGTCTATTTCTAAATTCTCCCTTTTAATCTCCCGGCTGTTCAGATTAAAGCCTATCACAATATCATTTTCCTTGCATAGTTTTCTTAAGCTGCCGATGCTAATGTGCTTTTTGCAGTCATCACTGTAAAAAATGGTGTTTTTATCATCAACAGCCCTCCCGCATCCACATAGCTCAGGCACTAATATCTCAGTTTGTTCAATGCTTTCTTTTGGTGCCTTTGAGCTGCCTTCAACCTTATGATCAGTTGAAAGATTGCCCTTGATATTTAAACCTTCATTAAAATGCGAATGCACATAAATTTTAGAGCAAATACTGGGTATTTCGTCGAGTGACAACAGCTCTTCACATTTCCCAAATAGCCGCTCCTCAAGGAAGGGCCTGTTTGTCCTGTCTATCCCGTAAAATACAAAAGTATAAACAGTATCCGACGGAAGAAATGATTGCAGATGCTCATAGATATTTATGACCCGTTCCGCCTCGATTCGCCAATTGGCGAATCGAGGCCACATTCGCCAAAAAATTTATCTTGCCTCGATTCGACATGGGCGCAATGTTTATAATTAAGAGTAAAAGAGGAAATGAATCACTTATCCATGAAAACTATAATTATAATGAGACAGACAGCCAAGGTTCTGTTGTAAGCTGGAAGTCCCAAAACAGAAAATGTAGTGACTTTCTCTTTACAGATAATACGCAAATTATTCAAAAGTTTAGTAATTTCTTACGTAAAAAATAGCGGGAAAACTTTATTAAATTTTACTATATAATTAGTTAGTTAATATAAATTTACTATATAGTTAGTTAAGTAATTAGTTTATTTTAATTAGTTTATTTAAGTAATTAGTTTGTTTTAATTAGTTTATTTAAGTAATTAGTTTAATTAGTTAGTTTATTTTTGTTGTTTATTTAAGTAGTTAGTATAGTTAAAGAGCAATATATGGTGTAAGTAAACTAAACCAAGTTTTCCGCCTGTTTTTGCGTAAAGTACTATTTAAATATGTATTTTATTTTTGTTTTAAAGCACTATTTTTGGCGAATCGAGGCAAATAAATTTTTTGGCGAATGTGGCTTCGATTCGCCAATTGGCGAATCGAGGGCCAGCCTTTATGACCCAGTTTATGTCCCCAAGGCCGCCGGCCACCTCGCAAACCAGAAATATTTTAAGATTTCTGTCCTGCGGGAATGTAGTAAGAGCACTCCTAGCAATTGTTCTGTTTTTCATATTTTCTCAAGGATCTTTGTTATCTTTATCTAACCGAAAATAAACAATATTAAACAATATCACTGCATTGTTTTGCATCTAATAATATATATAATGCATTCATTTGATTTTTACTTATCCCATGATAAAGTACCATTTATAGATATAAATACAAACGATCAAGCATATGAACATCATATGTATATTAACATCATACGTGATTGTTGGTAATCATGGGTATGTATTATAGAAACTGAAATGTTTAATTCATGGGTAAGCTTTTGGTGATAATAGTTAACTTATAAAATCATATATTCTTTGGACAAACTCCTAAAATAAATTTTAATATTCTAAATTATTTTTAATTTTTCAAACTCAATCTATTTTTGCATTTGACTTCTTCTGGATTTCGGTTATTAAATTCTTGATCACAAATCCACCAAACAGCAGTGAAAAGAGTATAGCGAAACCTGAAATCAGATAGTTGGCACTTCCCCTGCGGCTCACATACATCATGAATATGCTTGGGAAGACATAGCTGAGCGAATTCGTGAATATGGCAGCAAATACCGTCAAAATAGAATCAATTTGTGCTTTTCCTGATGTTAGGAATATTCCCATGGCGAGATAAAACAGGCACATTCCAAAGGACACAATTTTGCGATCAACCTTGGCCTTTCCAACTGACACCCATGAAGAAACGATGGTGATGATCGGGGCTGTTGCAAAAATGAGGCCTCCAAACCAGACCACTAAAAAGCCGACATTAAGGATAGTGCGCAAGATTCCCTTGTTATCCATAGGAAGATTCATCATTGACTGGTAGAAACCCAGCGGCTTTGCGTCATCAGAATTCAGGAATTTAATGAAGTTATCATTCATAACTTTTCCGGTGGCCCAGTAGCCGAAAAATCCCGAGAAGCTGTAAACGACAACAAGAAGAGAAGTAGCGATAGACAGTGTCTTCTTCACATCTGCCATCTTATTGCTTTTCATACTCGTAAAAATAGAGAGATAGGCAAACTGGGCATGCAAGGCAAATACAATATTAACAACGGAGTCAATGCCATCTTTGTCGAATTTCGTAAGAGAATCAAACTCAACTCCGTGTCCGAGCGCAAAGTAGATAACAAGGCCAAGATAGTAAACGACACTGACTACCACGATATTAGAAATAAAGGAGAGCGCAGAGAGATCCTCCTGTATGAAGAAGAAAAATAGCGCAGATAGAAGGACTACAAGCACAATCCTCATGAAATTAATGCCATGAGTCGCATCCATTCCAAAAACATTTATAGCAAGAGACTCTGTTGTATCGAGGAATGCCTTCAAAGTGTAGAAAACGTTACCGAGATTAGAGCCGATCATCGCAATATCAGCAGCATTTTTGAGAAGTGGCGAAATTGTGTTGGCTATAAGCGTAAAGCTGGCTGTTCTGGGCACTTCCATAGAGTGTGCACTGTACGCCAGGGAGTACAGCGTAAAATAGTTCAGGGCTGCAACAAATACAATAGCAGCTATTCCGGCGACATATCCCAACTTCCTGAATACCGTCGGCATAAGGAGGATTCCTGTTCCAAATGTCGATACCATCAGTGTGATTGTTGTGGCAGTGTTCGACAATTTAAGACTCATTGGGGTGAAAAATTTTTTTAGTTTTTATAAGAGGAAACATTTGCAGAAAGCATCAATAATAACATAAAAATAATGAGCCAGCAAATACTAGGATAGAATTGAGACTAAAGATGCATTTTGATACAGTTATTACAATTGTATCTGTGTGTCTGTGCTTATTTTAAGCTAAAATATATTAATTAAAATTCTTCTCTTTAATTAAAATTTTTAATTAAAATACAAAGAAGCAATGGTAATAACTGTATCAAATTTATGATTTATATGGGCCATGCTCTTGTCTGTGGGCAGATATTATTTTTAGAATTATGAAAATAAAGGAGAGAACAATGGACAGTTATACATGTATTTTTGTTATTCATGTATTTTTGAAAAAAAGGCCAATATCTCTATGAGTCACTGCTGCGAGAGCACGTGTGTAACATAAGTAGTGCTATAAAAGCCTATGTGTTATTTTTACAAGTGATATTTGTTTATGATTGTTTTATCATCATTGTAAAATTTTTATTTGACATTTAATTGATCTACTTTTTACTAAACAAATTGAAGCATCAGTCCCATTGGCCCAATTTTTATTTATAGTGATGTACATCAATGGCAATATTAATGAGTTTAAAAAATATTTGTCTATTTTTATTGGGTTTTCTTTACTCAATCTTTAGCGAATGGCAATATATCAGAGGCTCTCTTTATATTACACTCATTCCTTTATATCGACCGGGTTAATAGATGCACGGATGATTAATTTGCATATGTAGCAATTAAAAGCAATACTTAGAGAGAAAGAGCCTTGTTCCCTGAACAGATCTAATTGGATCCAGCTTATGTTTTAAAATATCAATTTTGTTGCTTCTACATCATAGAAAAGCTATAATTACGAGTATGCACCTTAGTTTTTAGGCTTCTTGTTGCGAATAATTGTCATTTTGCAATAGCATTGAATATTCATTGTTCTACTTGAATAGTATTGCACTATTTGTTTGCTAAACTATTTAGAATTTTATCATTCTGGAATTATCTTTTCTGATCGATAGCAATGCAGCCATATTAAATACAATCCACTTTTATGTGAGTAGAGATTCTCCGCCCTTATAATTACAACATTTTTGTGTGGATTCATTCCAAGTAGCAGCAGATACCAAATATGAAATGTAAAATTATATATTTTGATCAAATTTATTAGAGTTTGAGTTTGTGTATTATAATTTTAATTAATTGTAGGCAGTTAGCCAAATAACTTTACATTACCCTAGTTATACAATCCCTGCTTAAAAACTCTTGTGTTTTAAAGTACCATTATATTTATTTTCTGAAACACTTCTCACCAATGGATCTCTCGTTCATCATTGCTGATATCAATGGAAGATTCAATCATCTGCTAAAATCCTGCGATTATGAGTCTCTGGCCCGGTGCACAACGCTTAACGAGCTGGTTGTAAAAATAGGCCATTTTTTCTCCGGGGTGGATGAAGATGCGGTGCACAGCCTCTCAGAGCTGAAGGCAAAGCTGGTCCAGACTGTTTCTGATGAGTTCGGTGAATTTAAGTCTTACAATCTCTTGGTTCTGCAGTATCTGGAGGACTATAATCGGATTATTCGTTTTTTCAGTATTTTGGAAAACTCCAGAAACAGCAGCACCAACAAAGAGCAAGCGTTCGAGGAACGGGGAATAAGGCCCTGCGAAATGTCAGGCCTCAAGGAATGCAAGACCTTCCACGAGGCAGAGAAACTCTACGTAAGAGGAAGCCATGTTGCGCGCTTTTTCAAAAATATTGAAATGCCCAGTGATCCACTAGAAAAATGCGATTTAAAGGCACTGTGCTGCAGAGTTCTGAAAAACTACTTCGAGTTGTACCACGCAAAAAGCTCTGGATACTTCCGAGAGGTGGTAGAGGCAGAATGCAATCGCTTCGTCTATGAAATTTCACTCAACGGCAGCCATTTGGAGAATAAAACTGAATATTTCCCACTTTCAGCAACTCTACCAACAAACACTCTTAAGGGCCTGGGGTCTGCCATATCCCCAGAAGATGTCAGAAATGTTCTTGAAATCTCAAACCCCGGGCTTAAAAATTGCATGGATCCGATTCTTGAGAACCAATTAAAAATCTATGCAGAATCTTTCAACCAGTTCAACAGCTCATCATGCATTTATTCGTATTTTAGACTCAAGGAACAAGAAATCAGCAATATTGTCTGGATTGCAGGATGCATTTTAAGGGAAGATCATTTAGGCCTGGTGGAGTACATTTCTTTCGATAGATAAAACGCATTTTTTAATAAGATACTCAAACTTAATTTTTTATCGCTGTATTCTAATTCTTCTGATTTGATTCATACGAAGCAATTAAACTTGCAATTATCATTTGCATATCTGTAATGAAATACGGCGAATAACTCCTTACTTGAAGATTTACTCTTGTTGTTTTTACTTCTACATTCCTATGCCATTTTGTATAACTGTTTGCTCAAAATTTATGAGGCTTCTTTGCTTTTTTCCGTGCCATTTTTTAAAATTTAAAAAAATTTTATTTTTCACGCTCAAAATGAGCATTATACAGCAGTATCTTACAGTCACCACAAATGAGCCAGCAGAAGCAATTAACACGACAGCACAGGCCATGCTGAAAAGCATCGTTGCAGAAATAAAAATGAACAAGTCCACAAGGAAGAACGGGGATCTGGTCCACGAGATTAGTGAAACAACGTATATTCTGCCCAAGATATTCAGTGAGGATAAAGTAAAAACAAAATGGGAGAAGTTCGCAGAGGAAAAGGGCATCAAGAAGAGAAAGAGGCCAGCCCGTGTGTTCAGCGAAGAAGCAAAGAAGTTTCTTCCTCGCTGGGGGTCTGCCAGCAATGAGAATATGAAAATGCGTGCAGGCTTGGTCGAGTCGGACAAAAGCATCTCAGAGCTGAAAAGGGAAAAACAGAAGAGAATAGAAAAAAATAAGAAAAACAGAGATGCAAATATAAAGAGAAGCAGAGAGTGAGTATTTTGTTATTAAATCACTTTTTGAAGACTTAATTTATTTTGAAGTCTAAATACTGTTTTATAACGGCACCTGATGTATCCATTATATTATTAATGGCACCACACAATTTTAATGTTAGATTCACTATTTATTCGAAGGAAATAAGAGTATTCTTTCATATCTATTGTTTATTTTTGCACTTTTTCGGATATCTCTTGCACTTATTTAGCCTCTCCCTAGCAATTTTCTTGGTGAATAATTCAAGCGTAAGAAATAAATCATAAAAATATTTTTATACTTTGCGAGCATGCGCATATTGGCTATTAGCAAAGAGTTTAAACACAAATTCTGGAGATAAAATATTATTTTAAAATTTTTAATTTTTTTATAACCGATGGAGAAAGACATTGGCAATCTGCCGGATATAAACAAGCCAAGGGGACTGAAAATGGAGGAAACAATACTTGCAAAATCAATAGAGAATAGAGATATCGGATATATTCAGGTATTCTTGCAGTCAGCGGAGAGAAATGAGGAAATAAAGAAGTTAAATGATCTGAAAAAAGAAAAACTAGCTCAGCTGCTTGTGGAGTTTTTGGACACACCCCAGCGTCTTGCTGCCATGGAGAGCATCTATGAGATAATAAAAGATGTAGGGCGCGTGGACAGCATCCATCGGGCTCTTGTGGACAGGGCCAATGACTTTAACAAACTTATTTATCTCAAGGGCAAGCTGGACTATCTGAGATACATGGCGACCGAAAGGACAGATAATGCACCAGAAAATGAGCATACTGAGCAATAAATTAAAAAAATTATTAGTATTTTAGGCCTATTTAGTGTGCATTAAGTGACGCAGTGGCACTAATGAGTACTTGCTCTTTTGCATTAGCAATCAAATGAAGTATCGGATTACTTTGCTTTTAAGATTTAATTTTCTGAATCAAGAGTTTAAACGTCTTTCTCTGCATTTGTTTTAAGGCTAAAATGAACTCCGATATAAATAAAATATACAGGCAACCATATTTTGTTGTTAAAGAAATATTGAAACATGCATGCCTTAATGTAAGTGGGTGCTATCAGAGTAAAAGTTAAACGGTTGGAAGATAAATGCTTCATAAAAATTGAAACGTACCTGACATTTTTTATTGGATGCTATCAGAATGAATATTTTTACTGGTTCTCTGTGGCATTCTCAATGAACGTTCAATTAGAAAGGAAAACTTCAAAAATGTGTGATAGGAGAAACCTGCTGAGGATGATAATTAATTGGTGCAAATAAATTTTATAAAATATAAATAGAGAAATAAAACAACCTGCAATGCCAGATACAGAGCTCAAAGTTGAAAGCAAAAGCCCAGTGAGAAATTGGCTAAAGATATTTTTCGCGGTACTGATCGGAATTGCTTTTATGGTTTTGGCATACTTCGCTATTGCATACTTCGCGCAATGGTGGCCATTTAGTAAGGATGGAACTACTAGTAACCCGCTTGTTGAACAACCAAAACCTGAGGGTAGCACATGATGTGAATAAATTGTATATGTATTTAAGCGTGCTTTGTGATATATTTTTAGTTTATTATTTTTTTCCATAGTTTTACACTTCAAGTGGTTTTATATGCAGACTGGTATTACGAAGTCTTTGTCTTTGAGAATGTCAACCTCTTTGTCTTTGAAACAGCGGCCCTTTCTTGAATTTGCTCTCATGGTGTGAGGGCCCATTCTAAAACATTTTGTAGGAGAGGTTTCAAGCAAGGTTTAAAGAGCGAGCAGCAATTGGAGCAATGAGAATAGCATTTATGCTTCCCTTGGCAATCATTGCAAAAAATATCACAATCATAACCAGAGACGGTTGTCCATACAGTGAGAAAATGAGAGATCTGCTTAGGTCAAAGAAGCTGAAATACACAGACTTAAACAACAGCAAATTGGCATACGATGCTCGAGAAGAGTACGAAGTCCCTGAAGTAACATATCCGGCAGTGTTTATTGGAGAGGAATATGTAGGAGGATATGTAGATGCGAAAAAAATAATATAGAAATAAAGCATTGAATTTTATTCTGGAGCCGCATTCGTTGCATTCAACTTGTAATTATTCGATAAGGCCTTTATTTATTCATAATACCTATGGGCATTTTAAATATCTCTTATACTAGTAGTTTTATTAAATTGCTTTATCTCTTGTATCTTTTTCAACAGACAAGGTTTGGTTCATTTTCCTAGCGCAGGAGCACACCGTTTTTTCTTTTATATCAAAGCTATTGGCATGAATACTATTCAAAGAGACTGTATAACTATTTGGGTGTATTATTTACTGAGGCTTTAATCGTTTTTATAGTTTCGCATGTTTTATGTGCCTCTTTTTGGCTAGATTTTACTTTTATGAAAACTACTGCATAGCTTTTTAAAAAAGCCTGTAACACTTTTTATAAAGCACTATACAATCAAATAGCTTATTTAAAAGCTAGCAAATAAAAACTGCGTATCTTAATTTTACACGAATGCTAAAGTACATATAATGGGCGTGCTGTTTAAGATGAAGCCCATTTGTATTTCATCTTTATTTAATGATTTGAATTAAAAGTAAAGTTTCTTATATAGAACACTTTGGGGCCGGCTTTTGTGTTACGTTTAAGCGAAATTTTTAAGGTAAAAATAAAAATTATTTTTTTGAGTAAAGAAATATTTCAAAACTATTTTGTTTAGATGAGTGTCCAGCCTCCTGGCTTATGACCCAGTCCGGATACTATGTAATTTACGTAAATAGATTTACTTGTGGTGGGTAGCAGTGGCCCGCGCTCCTATTCTCTGGCATACCTTTGGCAACCTTGAAGAAAATCTAAACTCTGTCCAAAAAATAGAACTACCCCCATTTTTGCCTTTATCATTGCAAATACTATTCATCAAACCTTTACATTTGCAATACTTTTAAAGTAAGCATATCTGCACAAATGTTTAAATTTATACAACTCTTTTATATTCAAAAATTATTCATGTCGTGTCCACGACAACACCTGGTTCTTGCGCCACTCTCGGTCCGGTCTGATCGAGAATTAAATTTTTCTAAGGAAAATTTTTAAAACTCAGAAAGGGTACGGATGACACGAGGAAGCAACGGCACAACAATTAAATTGTCCGTTTTCAACTTCTTTCTTTTTTATGGCCACGCACCCCCGCGAAGCTACGTCAATTCATTAAAAGTTTCGTTGCCGGACAGCTGTCCAAAAAAAATGGAACCAAGCCACAAAAAAGTATAAATATGTTATGATATTGCGGTGTAACCACCACATCAGGTTATTTATTGTGACCTGATACAATTATTAGAAAATTTTCTACACCATCTACTACCAAAATTTTAGTATAAATACAGTCCGCGCCAAAAGTTTAAGACCCCTCTTATTTCGGGTTTTTGGGAGCCGAAAGAGCACTGCATACGTTAAAATATTCAAGACAATGCCTATTTTTAATTTTGCATCTGCTTCTTTTTTTAGTATTTTCCCAGCTAGCATAAATTTAGACTTTTTGTAAAAATAGGCTTTTTTGCCGCGCCAAAAGTTTAAGACAGGTAAGGTATTTTTTTGATAAAATTTAAAATTTACCGCCAAAAATAACGCTTCTGACTTTCATATTATACCCTTATAATGGGAAAAGGTAAAGAACTCAATGCCTTTGAAAAGAGCGAAATTCAAGCTCTCTTTGCTGAGAAAAAGACCATTTCATACATCGCAGCAAAAATACGGCGCTCAAGGACGGTTGTTGCGAACTACTTGAAAAAGAGCGATGATTATGGGTTGACTCCTCGTTCTGGTTGCCCACCAGTTATTTCTGCCAGACAAATTGCAGCTATACTAAAAGCCGTTAAAAATAAGTCTATTACGGCATCAAAAATAAAAGAAATGTTTGGTCTTAGGGTGTCAAATAACACCATTTTACGTATATTGAAAAATAAATGTAGCTTTTCGCTTCGCAAAATGAACCAAAGTCTGTTCTTAACGACGACCATATGGCGGATCGAGTGCGTTGGGCTAAACGCAACATGGACCTGGGTGAAAGATGGAAATACACCATCTTTTCTGATGAAAAGAAATTTAATCTAGATGGCCCTGATGGATATGCATATTATTGGCATGCAGTTGGCAGCAGCTCTCCTGTCTTAGCACATCGAGCTTTTGGAGGTGGAAGCATAATGGTGTGGGCATGCTTTGACTTTTTTGGAAAGTCAGAACTTGCATTTCTGGAGGGAGGGATAGATGGTATTAAGTACCAAAGTGTTTTAAACAATCATTTGCTGCCTTTCCTCGCACTGCGTGATAACGGCTTATCACTTTTTCAACAGGATAATGCTCGGCCACATATTGCAAAATCGAATATGACATGGCTGGAGGCGAATGGGATCGAATGCATGGAATGGCCTGCCTATTTTCCTGATCTTAATCCCATTGAAAACCTCTGGGGTATTTAGTGCATCGGGTTTACGCTAATGGCCGTCAATTTGATGATATCGATCAGCTTAAAGAAACTCTAATAAAAGAGTGGGAACTCATTAGCAAAGACATACTGGAGAGCTTGATATTGTCTATGTGAGAAAGAATAATTGATGTTTTGGTCTCACATGGTGCTAGTACTAAATATTAATGTCGAAAACTGGCCGATCTCCTCTCGAGATACGATCATAATTTTGCATGCCTAAAATTTTAATTAAATTTTTATATTGAAATTCGTGATTAATACAGACATAAGCTATATTAATCCAACAATTAAAGTGTTTATTCTTACCTGTCTTAAACTTTTGACGCGACAAAAAACCTTATTTTTGCCAAAAGTCTAGATTCATGCAACCTTGGAAAAAAAGAAAAGAAGCAGCAAATGCAAAAGTAAAAATAAACGATCTGGTGAAAGTTTTAATTTCTGTAGTACACTATTGGCAGCCAAAAACTCGAAATAAGGGGTGTCTTAAACTTTTGACGCGCACTGTATATAGGACATCACCTTGCAAAGGAGTTAGGGCTAGAAATCGTACCACAGAGAGGAAACCCCGAAGCTGGATTAGGCAATGGCTCAAAAACCCAAGTAACTGGTACTTGCACTATTGCTATTAAACTTTTCGATTTCCCTTAGCTCACTTTCCACTAGCGCTTTTTGGTAATTGAAGGCAACCTTAAAACAGTTCTGTTAGGAGCCACATTCCTCAGCAATCAAGAGGTACAGATAGACTTTAGAGAGAGAACAGTAAGAATTGCTGGGCAAATAATCTATATGGGCAGCGAAAGATGGCAAGCGTGGCAGGAAAGTCCTGATGCCCAATTATTCGATCAAGCTGGGCAACTCAGAAGAGTAGAAGATGATAATAAACAGCAATGCCTAGAAGAACTAGCACGATATGAACGAGAAACTGATCCTACATATCCGATTCCACATGCCATGATGGATATTCAGTTAACGTCAATGATTCCTATCTCTAAACGAACTTATCCTGTTCCTCTGAAAATTAGATCTGCCGTTTTAGAAGAACTTGATCGCCTTCAAAAGGAAGGAATCATCTCGCCTGTCAGAGAAACAGCTTACGCATCACCTGCCTTTGCCATTGCAAAGAAAGACAAATCTATACGCTTGGTCGTAGACTACAGGGCATTAAATGAAGTCACCGTGAAAGAATCTTATCCTTTTCCAAATATAATTGAAGAGCTTAGAAGTATCCCATCTAGTACAATCTTCAGCCAAATCGACCTTCGACAGGGATACCACCAGATCGCCATGAGCGAAGAAGCCCAACGTGTATCAGCATTCGTAATATTAAATCGACACTATGAGTATCTCCGCGTTCCCTTTGGATTGATGAATACACCGCATGTGTTTCAGAGAACCATCACTCGAATTTTGGGTCATCTTATATATGTTCGAATTTTTTTAGATGATATTCTGGTTATCTCTCAATCACGAGATGAGCATCGCGAACATTTAAGAGAAGTTTTAAGATTATTGAAGACAAACAATGTGATACTAAATTTTGACAAAAGCCATTTCTTTGAGAGCAGTGTCAACTATTTAGGTCATATCATCAACAGCGAAGGAATATGTCCTGATACTAGTCGCATTGAATCATTTCGCCTAGCCTCTGGAACACCACGGACTAAACGCCAACTATTACGCCTCCTTGGATTCATAAATTGGTTCCGCCCGTTTATAAAAAGGCTAAGTGATAGAATACTTCCATTGACACGTCAAACAAAAAAAGAAATTCCTTTTAATTGGACTGAGACAGAACAAAAAATAGTTAATAGTATTTTGAGGATATAAAGCAGCAGGTATTACTGGCAACGTCAGATCCAAATCAAACATTTTCCATCGATACAGATGCTTCTGACAAGACACTTGGCGCTACCTTATATCAGCAAAAAAAGGTGATAGGGTTTTTTAGCAAAACACTCACCAGGTCACAAAAAAATTATACGACCACTGAAAAAGAGCTACTGGCGATCATCGAGGCAGTCAAATATTTTAAGAGTATCATCTTTAATGCTCAGATTACTGTACACACTGACCACATAAATTTGCTATCCTCTACTAAGCTTACCTCGAACAGGGCTCAGCGTTGGAAATTAGTCCTAGCAGAATACGATATCCTGATGAAATACAAACCTGGTTCCGAAAACTCAGTGGCAGGTGTTTTATCTCGATGCTGCTTTATTCAAAGGGGAGAGAAAAACGAGACAGTTCTTAAACAGCTCGACCACTTAATCAAGGAAAATTTTGAGAAATTAGCACATCCCGGCTGCCAAGCACTTTACCGCTCGCTTCGTCACAAGGTTCCTGCACAAGGGCTACTAGAAAAATGTAAAGAGATCACACGTTCCTGTCAACAGTGTCAGAGATATAGAATAGCAAAGTGTAACTATGGAGCCCTATCAGGTGATATTACATCTACAGTCCCATTTGAAGACATTTCTGCGATATACTGGGACCAATATTAACCTCTGAATTTCCTGGACAGCATTCGCACTCAAAAGTCTGGTTATTAACGATCACCGACCGTTGCACGCGTTGGACAAGATTCTTTTGCATCTATACAATCACACCAGAAGAAGTAATAAAAGCCTTAACAAAATGGATTGGTGAACATCAAGCGCCAAAAACATTCTTAACCGATCAAGGCCGGCAATTTATATCTCAAAGCGTTCGAAAATTCCTTCAAAACCATAGCATACGACCACTTACCTGTTCAGCATACAGTCCGCAGAGTAATGGCATTTCAGAGCGCATAAATCAACCAATAGTGTTTGTGCTACGGCATTTAAAAATTTAGGGATTACAAGAGCAGTACAATTAGCCGAAAAACGTCTTCAACATGCATGGCATCGTGCACTCGGATGCTCGCCATTAACGCTAATTTAAGAGTATAGTACATCTATGAGTATACCTACCCCACAGCATACTCTTCTCTCACGAGCCATTGACATATCTTTGAAACTTGCTAAGCAGCGCAGAGAAATAGCTAACCTGCATCGACAGGCGTTATATAAGTTCAAGGTAGGGCAACTGGTATGGCATCGTAGTAATGAACAAGGGAAAATGGCACCAAAATGGAATGGCCCAATGAAAATTCAAGCTATCAGCAGTGATCGGAAGACTGTAACTCTGGAAACACCATCCCGCATCTGATGAAGCGTCAGTGACTAGGATAAACTGAAAATTCATTTTTGGTTGAGTTCTTATTGTATGCTGTTATAGTTTCAATTTTACTTGCTTGAATGCTGTACTTGTTTCCTCATTTCATGTACTTGTTGACTCACTGCTTTTCTTTTTGCCTGTTAATAAGTTGTATAGTGATTCTGTGGTTTCTGCTAGTTTTGGAATGAAGTTTCTGCAGTAGTTTACTAGTCCTAAAAATAATTGTAGGGATTTTATTGTCTTAGGTAGGCCAAATTCTTTGATGTGTTTAATCTTTTCTGGATCAATTTGAACATATCCTTTTCCGATTTTATATCCTAGTATTTTCAGTTCGGTTTGAAAAGTTTGCATTTCTTTTTGTTTAGAGAAACATTTGCTGCTTTTAATCTATTTAAAACTATTTTTAAGTGTTTTTTGTGTTCTTCGATAGATTTAGAGAATATAATTATGTCGGCTTTGGGGGCCGACAGGTCCCAAAAGCCATATAAAATAAATTTTTTTTAAAAATAGCCCCTAAAATGGTGCTTTCAAAAAAAAAAAGAATACTTAGAATAAATATTTTAATAATTCAAGGAATGGATGTCCAATTGCATTTTTTATGAGCATATATCTCACTAGGTATAACTGAACTTTATCTTTAGTTCTTTCTCTAGGAGGAATATGCATCTTAACACCTAGCCATGATCCCTCAATTGTGTTAGTATGCACACCAGTTGTAGGATCCTTATAGTACAGAGAATGGTTTACTGTTCCATGACGTTTAAAAATGAAACGCATACCATTATATCCTTTCCAACCATCAATATTTACAATAGAATCATTGCTCACATTTTCTCCAATTATCTGATCGAGCGTTTCTCTTGTTCTGTTATCAAGAACATATAATTTTATTCTCTTTCTAGCAGATCTCTCTATCATTCCAAGGACCCACACGCCTTCCACATGGTGACCCTTGTTATACTTGCGCTTTCCAAATTTACTTTCATCGATTTCAACTACGCATTCATCTCCTCCAAAATCATTATCTAATGTTCCATAGTACCTTGGGACAAGGATAGCAGAAAGCTTGAATAAAATACAATAAACAGCTTTTCTGTGAGTTTTAAAACATATGCAATATTATTTTTGGAGTTTTCTGTGTCCAAAGCTCAAGGATAAGCAAAATTTCCTTTTTGCTAATCTTTGACTGGTAGAATATAGTATCTTCCCAGGGATTAAACCTTCGCTTGCATATCTTATTCTGGCATATAAACATATCTGCTTTTGCTTGCGATTGTTTTGTTGAATGCCCACATCTTGTGCACTTTGCACCCCTCTTTTTCCTCAGGTCTCCAATTATTTCATCAATAATTTCATCCTCAATTCTTCGATAAGGCATTTTAAGGGCTATTTTTCAAAAAAAAATTTTTTTATAGTGTTTTTGGGGCCTATTAGCCCCATGGTCCAATTATGTCATCTAGATATGGGATTACAAAGAACCACGGATGCCATTGAATATGTGATCCAGTGCCCTTTGAAATGTCGCTGGGGCATTAGATAATCCGAAAAGCATTCTGACAAATTCGTATAGCGTGTTATTCCATGAAAAAACAGTTTTCTCTCTGTCCTTCTTTTCAACGGCTAATTGATAATAGCCTGACAGTGCATCAAGTGAGCTAAATATTGTTGCTTGGCTCAGAGAATCAATATGCTCATCGATTTTAGGTAGTAGGTATGCTTCGTGGACTGTTATTGAATTTAAAGCTTTATAGTCAATGCACATACGAATCGGGCCATCCTTTTTCATAATTGGGACTACTCTTGATCTCCACGGGCTATTTGATTCCGTGATAATACCGTTTTTAAGATGTTTCAGTATTTCTTTTATGTTTTTTATATGTTTCATGGACCCTGTCGTAAACAGCGATACCTCTGCTGTCACGACCTCTTCTAATGATGTTTCTGCAATTCTACAGCCATAATCTCTTATTGATATCACACTAATAAATTAAGAACGATCAGCAATCAACTTATAAAATATAAATAAGAAAAATATTTCAATAAAGATGGGTTTTACAAAGTACTCTTCTTCTTCTTTTAGTTCGCCCGCTCGGAATCCCCGAGGGTCCGACATGATGTATACATCGCCGGAAACTATCCCATTCACTCCATCCGACACGACTAAGTACACCTTCACAGCTTTCATTAAGGGTTCACAAGATCCCCTTAAGTTCCATCTTTCCAAGCTTTTCCATCCCCATTCACAAGATCTTTTCAGCTGGATCTCAGAAATTAAAAATGCCTTTTATCTCTGCGGCTGGACAGAAGACTACGGCTACTCACTCCTTCACGTACTTGTGGATACTGAATATCATGGAATATTAGCAGTAAAAGGACTTTCAGCAGTGCTCTTATTAGCTTACAAGCATATTTCTTTCGTCCAACAAAGTTCCCATCCCCTGACCTTCAAGCCAAAAAAATTTTTGCAAAGGATTTTCCAGATCTTTATACTTATGCAAGCAGGCTTAAAGAGGCCATGTCAAGAGCAGAAATATGTTTAGCAAAGACTGATAGATATCGTGGACGTGATTATCTTGAATACTTTATTCGAGGGCTGAATTCGCACAAGCAGAATTTTATCGTTGATCAAGGATTTACAACGATTAAAGAAGCAGTCGAAAGGCTCGAGCAACGAAGAGTCTTGCGTGCTTCCCTCCCGACGTACACCACTCAGAAAAGATACGATATCCCAGGAAACTCATTTTCAAAGAACCTATGCCATTTTAACTCCCAAACAAAGAAATGGTGCAAATACCATAAGACTAGTGGACATTCAGACGCTGAATGCCGAGCTAAACGCTCATACAATGAGGCTGTAAAGCAACCAAACCAGTTTTTAATACAAGATAAAATTGAGGACCTTAGTGAAATTAAATTATCTTCATCATACATGGACAAGAATCTTTCTATAATTTTAGATACCGTCTCGAGGCACTCGATTATTTCCGAAGCCAAGGCAACAGACTTAGGGCTTAAAATAAGGGTTAAGGATTTATCGTGCAGGAAAATTTTACAAAATGCGGGAAAATTTTCAACATTGCAGAAAATTTTTTAAAATTGCATCAAAATATGAATTTTATATTAAATGTGTGCAGGAAAATATTATAAATTGCGGTACTTTAAATTTTGTATTAAAAATTGCAAAATTTTATTCCGTTATGCAGGAGCCGACTTCAACATGGGAAGAAGTAGGGACATATGATACATATGAAATGGCAACATCTGTTGAAGACAAGACATGGTCCAAGAGAGATACCTATGTTGCCGAGGGATATACGCGCTATTCATTCAAATGTATAACAAGCAAAGGAATACAGTGCCATGCAAAGCTTAAAGTGTTCTACATGCCTCATACACAGAAGTTTTTGGTTCAGAAACTAGGAGACCATCATCAAGACTGTGGTGTGTCTGCTCGGATTTCTAATACTAAAATAAAAGAAGAAGTCCTTGAGCTGTATAATGTTTTAAAGCTTAAGCCAAAAATAATTAACCAAAGACTACTTAAATTAGGTAAAAGTATAAGCACTAATAAAATTTCTTCCATCATTCATAGAGGTAAGGCGCTAAATGGCATGCAAACCACAACAGAGTTAACAGCACTGTGTGCAAGCCTCCTTGCTGAAAATGAGAATCTTTTGATAAAGCTTGAATTGAAAGACCAAAAACCTAGGATTTGCATTTCTCATAAAAATTTGATCAGTAAATTCAGATCTATTAATCACCTTCATATTGATGCAACTTATAAACTAATCGATCTAGGTTATCCCGTTGTAGTGATAGGAACAACCGACACTAACAAGCATTTTCATTTGGTTGCAATTTGTATTTGTGAAGTAGAATCTACAGGATCTTATATCTGGTGCATGGATAGTTTAAAAGAGTTTTATTGTAGTTTGGGCTTTGTATTTTCACCAAATAATGTAGTTGCTGATTGTGCTCTTGAAATAACAAAGATGCAGCAAACATGCTTTCCAGGCACTAAAAGAACATTGTGTTGGGCGCATGTTTGGAGAAACATGTCCAATTATATAACAAAGTTACCTAGACATTTTCAGGCAGATTTTAGTAACGATATAAAATTTATCCAAAAATCAAGCTCTGCCATAATATTTGACTCAGCATATGATTTGCTGCAGAAAAAGTGGAGAGCTTTTAATACCACTGCTGAATTTTTCAACGAATTTTCTACTAACTACTTTTCATCTGGAAAAAAAGTGGTACAAAGGATATAGCATTTTTGTGCCAAGCACAAATAATGCTTTTGAAAGATTTAACCGTACTATAAAAGAAACTTATGCAAACTGGAAAGGTCTAATGCACTTCAATTTGTTAAGCTTGCTACTAGCATTATTATTGATCAAGTGGATAAATACTCGAGATCTGTTTTAAATGTTCCATTTACTGAGATTCAATACGATTCAGCTGATCTTGTTGATATGGGATCTACTTTATCTAAAAAATTCTGTAAATAGATAAAGTCATCATTGTTGCTTATTATTCAGCCAGTATTACTCAGCACGAAGTTGATGATCTTATTGATATGATCGTAGAGAATCGATTTGAGTTTTATAATCAGATGATAACCTCACACTCAGCAATCTCAGTGGTAACAGCAAAAAGTGTATTAGCTTCGTATCAAGATGTTACATGCACATGCTTTAATTTTACAAAAAATGCAAGCATTTTTATAATTATTTAGAAGGCATTAACAAGATTAACATAGTAACGGTGGCATTACTCTCAGCCAATAAGAAGAGAGGGAGACCAAAGAAAATTTCGAAAAATTCTTCTTTGGGAAAGGATTAAATATTATTTAAAACAGTTATGCATAACACTATGGTCTCAGATCGTAAATGTACAAAAAAGGTTTTAAGCTATTATTTGTTGCTTTGCTGCATTTTTTAATATTTTACTGCAACTTTTTAAAGTATAATTCACATTCTCTTGCATTTTGAATTGTTTTGCTGCAACATATAATGTCGAACCCACATCTTACACCCGGCCACATCTTACACCCAAAAAATCAACTTATTTAAAAAAGCTAGAAAAAACTAGGGTAGTAAAAAAATTTTCTTTTTATTAAAATGGCGGGAAATTTTACTTTGTATATCTACCCATGCGCTATTCTTTTTCAATATTAGAGATAGAAGAGATGAAAGCTTTCTTATTAAACGAAACTCTTCCTATAAACAAAAGTCAAAAGGCAAATTACAAAAGAAAGTTAGCTCATTTTCATCTTCAAGACAACAAGCTGTTTAAAATACATGGAACAAGTTTACTTGAAGTAGTTGGTTTGGATAGTGTAGACCAACGTAACGCTATTCTTAAAAGCATTCATCTCCCAGATCATGCCGGTATAAAGGCTATGCATAAAAGCTTAAAGCGCCAATATTGTGGTATCTGGCGACTCCATGTCGATCAATTTGTAGGGGCATGTGAAATATGCCAGAGACATCAACCATTAGTTCGTGCATCTGCTATCACACCTATTATAACTAATACTGTGTGGGAGCGCGTACGGATGGATTGTGTGGATCTAAGACACTATGTAGATGAAAATGATGGCTACGGATGGATCTTGACCATCTTGGATACATACTCTAAATATCTTTATGCTCATCCTATGAAAACTAAAAGCGCCAGCGAAGTTGTTCAGTCATTTAAACCAATTCTATACCAAGAAGGTGCTCCTCAGATTATACAAACAGATAATGGTCGAGAGTTTGTAAATTCGCAGCTAGAGGCTTTATGTGCTCAGTGGGGAATCATGCATGTTAGAGGAAGGCCACGACATCCCCAAAATCAGGGCCAAGTTGAACGAGTAAACCAAACTCTAGTAAGAAAAATTGCGAAAGCATTAGAAGGGATTGGAAACTGGAAATGGATAGACATCTTACCAGATATCGTTTTTTCGTATAATATGCGCTGGCATAGAGCTATTAACCAATATCCCTTTATGGCTTTTCGTATGCGACAATGTAATATACCACAGGGCCGTAACATTATTTCTGCCGAGCAAATGACTACTGTTTCTGATCCTCAGTTAGAAAGCGATAACATTTATCAGCCTGTTTTTGAAGAAACTCTAGAGCAACGAGATTTATCAAGTGAAGATTTAATTGAGATGACGACTACTACACAAAGCACAGAACTTTCTACCCCTTTAAATGTTTTAGATGATGCTTACAGAGAGAATTATGTTCGAGCTATGGTGAG